>JAUELF010151894.1:0-14923 GCA_031471495.1 Clinocardium nuttallii | reverse complement strand
CCCTCATCTAGACGCTTTCTGATGCCTCTGCATGAATGGATAACCTATGACTTAAAGTTGAAAACATTGTGGCAAAAGGAGAAATTGCACGTTTTGACGTTTTGTGCAATTTCTCCTTTTGCCACAATGTTTTCAACTTTGAGTCATAGGTTATCCATTCAATTATAGAGATTTTCTATTTGTTGACAAAATATGTTAAAAGTTGTCTGCTGCAGTATTTTCATATGAGGGAACACTTGAAGATTAACTAAAACAACATTTTCTTCTTTATTTGACTTGTATGAAGCAGCCACCTGTGTTCAACAGCCAAATTTTAACTCTCCCTTGGGTGGCTGCTTAATACAAGTTGGACTGTATATATATATTTATACATATATACCAATTTTAGAATGCAATCATGGTCCGAGCAATACATTCAAGGGTCACATTACACATACAATATAAATGGAGAAAACTGTGTCAATGAAGATAATTCAGTAAATAAACCCATTACTGTACATAGCATAATTGGACTATCCTAATGAAAATTGAAAAAGTTTCAAGAAAATCTAATCATATTGAAGTTAACTTTTTCCCCTCAAATATTTCTGATGGATATGAAATAAAACGCAAAATAGTGGCGCTCTGTAACAAGCCATTTTTTTTTTAAAATCTTTTGCCTGGATGTGCAAGCGGGTCTCTTTCTATATGAGCCATTCTACATGAAACCAACATTATGGACTCAGCGTTATGTTTCAACCAAGATAAGCTTGAACAGTTGGCACAGGCTAATCAGGGCGGACACATTCCGTCTTAAGGGGATGGAGGTATAGAGTAATGATTCCTGAAACAGAAATCCACTGAAGCCGAAAGTGTATGTCTGGGTTAGCCTGCTTGGCATGCTTAGGCTGATCCAGGTTGATACTTTATGCATATACGCGTAATAATTACATTTATCCTTTCCTTCATACGACAATTCTGCAGCAGACGACTTTGAACATATTTTGTCAAAAAATAGAAAATCTCTATAATTAATTCAATGGATAACCTATGACTTAAAGAGTAAAACATTGTGGCAAGAGGAGAAATTGCTCATATTGAGCAAAAAATAGAAAATCTCTATAATTAATTAAATGGATAATCTATGACTAAAAGAGGAAAACATTATGGCAAAAGGAGAAATTGCACGTTTTGAGCAATTTCTTCTTTTGTCACTATGTTTTTAAAAAGCTGTCTGCTGCAGAGGCGTCAGAAAGTGTCTATATGAGGGAGAGGGTTAATCAATTCCCACATACAGGCGATTTCAAAATAAGTGATTTTTCCTTTTGCCACAAATTGTTTTCAAATCTGTTCATGTATACCCCTGCAAAAATGAGTTCATGAACATTTTAAGAATTTAAATAATTCTTAGATTGTTCTTAAAAATGTTCTTGGACATATAAAGGACCCTGAACATTGTGCGTTCTTGTAATGTTCTTATAGTCGGTGTTCGCAAAAACAAATTATGAACAGTTTAAGAATTACACTGACAACTTCTCGAAATGTTCCTCAAATGTACTTGCATCAATTTCAAGAACTTATTGTAACCAAACAGTTTAAGAATTGTAGTGTTCTTTTAGAAATGTTCTTAGAATTTTCCTGAAATAAATAAAAGAACAACTTAACCCTTTCCCACATGCACCAAATCTGCAGAAGATGACATTGAAGGGATACCTAAAACAAATTCGAAACTGACGCTCTTAATGAAATAACAGTAATTGGAAAGAGTTGAAAACATCATCAGGTGACAAAAGGAGAAATTGCTCATGTTGAGCAAGTTCTTCTTTTGTAAACATGTTTTCAAAAAGGCAACTGCTGCAGATCAGGCATCAGATTGATTGATTGAGGTTTAACACCGTTGTTGACCTTTGTCAGTCATATCATGGCGGCCAGTTCACCTACTCATGTGTTTCCTGGTTTTCTCACACTGGGCAGTATACACCACACAACAATCTTCCCAAGCAACTGGCTGTCTTTCCATATAGACTTAGCCCGTTTGTGGAAGACGAAGAACGCATGTCACATTGATTTTTGTCAAACGTCAGAAAGGAAGTTGGCCGAGCCGGGGTTCGAACTCATAACCCCTGGATTTTTACAGCCTGCATTGCTACCGACTGAGCTACCAGGGCTCGGCATCAAGCATCAGATAGCGTCTATATAAGGGAAAGGGTTAAGCATTATTTAAGAACTGTATTGTTCTGAAAACCTTCTTGAAATTTTCCCTGAAGTTATTTCACTAAGTTCTCTAATCTTGCCTCATTGATTTTAATAATGTTTCAATATTGAAATTCCATTAATTCCTCAGATTTGTATGTTTTTCATCGTGACTGCATGCTGGTGGTGTTAATTTAATTTTTAACCTTTCTGTTGTGCAGATGCATTCTTACACATTTTCAGTAAACGACTTTTGAAACCGTTGTGGTAAAAGGATCATAATTGTCTGCTCATAATTATAAGCAATATTTCACTTTTTGTCATAATGTTTTGATTAAACTAGCTCTTATCAATAAATATACTTTCATTTTTAAGGAGATTTTCAATAGTGTTTTATAGATATCTATTATAAAAGTCTTATGTGCTGCAGATTTGTGGCATGTGGAAAAGGGGTTATAAATGTTAACCCCTTAATTACCCTCATACAACAATTCTGCAGCAGACGACTTTGAACATATTTTGTCAAAACATAGAAAATCTCTATAATTGAAAGGTCTGGCATAATAACCTATGACTAAAAGTGGAAAACTTTGTGGCAAAAGAAGTAATTGCTCGTTTTGAGCAATTTCTTCTTTTGTCATTATGTTTTCAAAAAGAGGATTTCAGAAAGTGTCTATATGAGGGAAAGGGTTGAGGAAAAAATATCTTTGTTATTCTTGACAGTATCATCAATCTTGTGATAGAGTAAAAAAGAAAGTTGTACGGTAAAAAATTGAAATTTCTAAATTTAAGTAATTTTCTTTTTCCATTTTTTTTTAGATTAATTGTCTTTAAATTCATCTGCTGCAGAAATAATCTCCTATTTATCAGGAACAGTTATTTAATTATGCTCTACAACAAATGCATCTGCAAAATGAGCCAATTTGCCACAATGTTTTTAGCTCAATTAAATTTCAATCTTTCATTAATAGAGCTGGTGATTGATATAGCAAAGCTTTGTTGTATGTGGGAAAGGGTTAAGCAATCTTCTTTTTCCAAACTGCATTTTTTCCTTTAAATGTTATCTGCTGCAGTTTTATAACCTTTCCAACATTCAATACATCTGTAGCAGACGACTTAAAAACATATCTGGACAAAAACATCTATAAACAAAACTTTGATCCTTGAATTGAATTGAAAACATTGTGGCAAAAGGGGAAATTGCTCGTTATGAGCAATTTATCCTTTAGCCACAATGTTTTCAAAAGTAGTCTGCTGCAGATGGGTCAAATTGCATCTGCAGGTGGGAATAGTTCAGGATTATAGTTAAGGGAATATTTCAGATCCCAATCTATTTGAAATATATATGTGGATGTGAGAAACCCATTTTCAGAGACCCGGAAATGTAATTAAAATAAATATAACTTTTGGCATGTAATTCCCGTCTGCAACTAAATTACATGTTTCGTGAATAATAACCAAAATGAATACACAAATCTGCATGCAGTTTTAAATCATATTGACAGAATTCTCTTCTCAGGTTTCTTTATATTAACCCTTTCCCACATACAAAACAAGGAATCGGTGGAACCGAATGATGCTCCCCATGAGGGCTTTGTCAAGTGATATTAGGCATTATCTGATAGAACTACCTTTAACTATTGATCATACCTATTTACATAATATAGACTTCATTAAAAGAAAATAATAGAAAACAAGGAAGTTAAATTTTTACTATATATTATAGAGTTATGGTTCTTGTTTAATATATATTTACATTTCAAGTTTCATCAAAATATCTTTCGTACTTTTGGAGTTTATAATGGTCCTGAAATTGAAATATGAAGTCTAACAAGGGAGATAACTTGAAAATTATTCACTATAAGTTATGGTTCTTTCGTGATGCACTTCCTAGCTCTCTTTAATATCTGTATACATTTCAAGTTTCATCGAAATATCTTAAGTACTTTTGAGTTATGCTCCTGACATGGAAATATAATAAAAAACAAGGGAGATAATTTGAAAAGTATTCACTATAAAGTTATGGTTCTTGTATTATGCACTCTCTCTTATTGATATGTATGTATATTTCAAGTTTCGTTGAAATATATTCATTACTGTTAGAGTAATGCTCAATGTTAATAAAGTGTGACGGACAGACATCCGGACGGACGGACGTACGAACAAAGCGACAACTTTATGCTCTCCCAAACTAGTTTGGGGAGCATAACAATAAATGTAAATTTTTAATTTTAATAACACATTTGTGTAAAGAAACTACTTGTAGTACTTAACACTTCATTTAAAACCGACACGTGATCAGTTAATAAAACAATTATGTCATGGTTATATAGGGCTATAGTTCAGGTATCGTACCTATGCTCTTTTCATATTACTTTTCTAATGAATTTCCAACGATAGCGTCATTAATCGGCCTTGTACAAGCTGTATCCTTTATTCTAATACAGACATCTGTATACATTTCTCCAGCAGATGAGTTTTGGAAACATCGTGGAAAGAGAAAGAATTGCTAAAACATGTTTGTGTTCATTTCCGTTAACGGTTCTTTATCGAGGACACAACGTGTCAAGGAGAAAGTCTGAATTCACAGACCAATTACCGCCATTTTAACTGTAGCACCACCACAACCCACTTTTACTCAATTAGATTGCAATTCAAGTAAGTTTTAATATCTCTGGGGGAATTAAACAGGAATAAAACAATACTTAATTCTTTCTCGTCTTTTCTCACCTATGTTATTCATCTTCGAATCAATTTAAAACCTTCTTGGCAACACATAGAGCATTAGAGTATGTTGTTTCGATAGCTTTGAATATGGTTGTACTAGCGATATGAGTATAAACCGTTCTGTAAACGATAACGACTTTGGTCAAAATTAATACTCATACTCTCAAACCTAGTGTAAACTTTTCCCATATACAACAACTCTGCTTTGAACAAATATCCCATACAAAATATTAAGGATATCTACAAATATAAGTGTTTTATTTTAGCATAGTGTTTTCAAAAGTCATCAGAGGCATCATCACCTAAATAAAGAAAATGGTTAAGCAGTTTCACATTTGAACACATATTTACCCTAACACGCGGTTTCTTATCGTATATCTAATATCGCTTCTCTTCTCTCTTTATACCAGACTCTACCCGAGAGACTGAAGATTGATTTCTGTGAAAGTACTTTAGAACAGACAATGTCTGGTTGATCTTTACAAGTTATACTATCAACATTTCCCCCACGAACGCGCATCTGCAGCAGACAACGTTTGAAAACATGTGACGAAAGGAGACCTTCCTATTTTGAAAGTTTGACATTTGATCTTAGTATTGCTGTCACCGCATCCAAATATAGAATACGGACATTTTGATCTCTGTCTCGTTGTCACCGCATCGAAATATGATATTTAGACAATTTGATCTCAGTATAGCTTTCAGTGCATAGAAATACGAAATATGGACAATTTGATCCCAGTCTAGCTGTTAGTGCATCAAAATATGAAATATGGACAATTTGATCCAAGTCTAGCTGTCAGTTCATCAAAATATGAAATATGGACAATTTGATCCAAGTCTAGCTGTCAGGGTATCAACATATGAAATATGGACACTTTGATCCCAGTCTAGCTGTCAGGGCATCCACATATGAAATATGGACAATTTGATCGCTGTCAGGGCATCGATATATGAAATATGGACAATTTGATCCCAGTCTATCTGTCAGGGCATCGACATATGAACTATGGACAATTTGATCCCAGTCTATCTGTCAGGGCATCGACATATGAAATATGGACAATTTGATCCCAATTTAGCTGTCAGGGCATCGACATATGAAATATGGACAATTTAATGCCAGTCTCGCTGTCAGGGCATCAACATATGAAATATGGACAATTTGATCCCAATCTAGCTGTCAGTGCATCCAAATATGAAATATGGACAATTTGATGCTAGTCTAGCTGTCAGGGCATCAACATATGACATAGGGAAATTTGATCCAAAATCGTCTGCTGCAGATGTATTTATTGTTTACGGGAAAGCATTTAAGCTGGTTGGTACCCCACAATGACCATAGTTGGACAGGTTTAACTCCAAGGATCAAGGTTTATTGATGATATATATGTATTACGCCCTATTGAATACGATGTAAACAATCAATCTTATGATAAAAGGTGTACCATGTTTGGGACATACAACAAAACTGCTGTAATAGTAGTGAAGTGAAACTGAAAGTTAAGAGATGTAGAGAGCTCATTAACACACCATAGATTGTTTTGTTTACTTATACATTTCTAGCATTTCCAGTCGTCTCCTTTTACGACATAATGCGAAACAATACATATCTTTATAAAAGATAAACGGCGATCAATATGAGAAAACACTATTATAAATTAAAAAAATTATAATTATAGGCCATCTACATCTAGCTTCAGTTTCTAAATAGATTTACGTCGCATGGCTGGATATAACGCGAGGCTTTCAAGGGGTGTATAAGTTTAAAGTGACTATAAATAACTGCAAACTTAACATTCTTTTAAAAATTAATTAATATTTTGCTCTGAAATATTTTATTTCATTTGTTTTACAGATTTTGTTGACTGAAATTCATTTCTTAAGGAAAACAATTAAAGGCTAGTATACAGAACATTTCATTTTAAAACTTCACTTTATTAGTGCCTCTCGTAGGATCGCAAACTAAATTATGAACCAATTAAAACGTTTCATTTCCTTTATTTCTTCGACATTATTCATTAAATACAACATTTGATTGGTCTACACATTTTCCTTTTACGCCACAGTGTTCAACAATCGTCTGCTGCAGTGTCACCAATAGTTATCTACACGTACCAGAACATTGTTCCACTGAATATGAATTTGCTTTTTCATAAAGATTAGATGATTACCAACACGAGTATGTCTTTGGTTAAAACAATATTTGATTTATATTCAATTTACATATACATCTTATTACAATTCATATCAAATAAAAATATAAACAGGATTGAGCAGAAAGCATAACGCTTATTTAGGAAGTTTTCTCGTTGTGTATTTCGTAAACATAAACAATGTTTTTCCAGTGACTCAACGAAAGATTTTATAGTCGCAATTTATCTTTTATTTTATTCAGAAGAGAAAAATAACATTATAAATATAACTTTGCTTTATAATCTTTTAGCGTCTTTACTGTTTAATATATTAAACTTGCTATTATTTGCTTATAAAGAAAAAATATCCTTATATATATATATATATATATGTACAACGTATTTTTCATTTTTGTTAAATTGTGTAATTGGTAAATAGAGAAGAAGAATAAGAAGAAGTAGAAAAAAAAGACTGTTCCGACTATTAGAAACACTTGTACTAATTAACACGTTATTTTAGTTCTCACGACGATACCAATGTCATCATTCATTTGGAGTAATATTGTCTTCTTCTTCTAAACTTCGTTATACTCGACGGTTCTAAGACACACAGGGACGTTTGGCGAGAAAACGTGACACATTTAGCTAACGCTATTTATGATTCTCCGCTTTGTGTAATTAACTCGTCGATTTCCATTATATCACTTGTACTATTTTTAGTACTGTTATCGCCATGACAACCGCTCTACAATCATAGACACATATATTTAGTGGTGATCTTTTAAATCAGTCTCGATCTCATGCTGCTGTATTTGTTTTTTCCAATGATAATCAAAATTAAACGAAAGAATATACAGTTATTTGTCTCCGGACAAGGTCTTCAATTACCGTTGTATTAACATGAATTGTTAATGATATTTTTTATTTGAAAGATCATCGACCGGAGACGGACCCTAAATCGGGCCTCCTGTTGCGGATACACTCACATAAGTAAATTCAAAAGCCAGCTGTGTTGAAACGTATTATATAACACCTAGATTCTCAGGTCTCAGTGTCTTTTTATGGAATAGATCGTCACAATACAATTATTCAGTAGCACACTGTATTACAAAAACGTAATATTTGAAATCTATTTTATAAAACACAAGGATAGAGCTACTTAAATATCTGAGCCTCAACAATTCTTTTTATATCTAATATGAATTGTATTGTATATATATATGTAACTTTTAACATAAACACAAATCTGCTTAAACAAAAAGCACATTGCTATGTCCGTATATACTCAATACGTGTTTTCTGCTCACTAGATGATCACTGGTATTTTGGGATGGGAATTGCCATCCAGAGACAATGTGAATTTGAAAAGTATATACATATCTTACATATTTTGCATCTTAAACGTCTAATGTCCTACCTTTATAATCGCCCACTGTCGGAAAAATGCCGTATTGTGACTATGTTTGAGAATAATAACAAACACATCGTATTTATTTGTGGCTAGTAAAGAGTTTCCCTCGATTGCGCTCAAGATTATGGGTTAACATAACGACTGACTGGGTGGTCTCGGATTAAAATGGACCAGTAAAACTGGTATCCTACCCAGGGAACAACGTGAAATAATGAAAAATTGTTGAAGGCGGTATAAAATATCATGCAAATAAAGAAACTTAAAAACAAATTAACTGTATCTTTGCTTACGAAGTACACCGAGTCTATTACAATTAACAAATATACACATAAGAGTTGTCGAAAGATGAAATTAACCTACTAATGCCGCAGTCGCATTTGTCCTGCGGCTTGGATACGGCGAGCGTAGGCCCCCGAAATCGAGAGATACACGCGGCAGCCGCAGATGATATACGGTGGCCTCAGGGTTGCAATTAGACACGCCGTAGCGCTGTAGCGGTAGCGTCAGTCTGGCCGCACGGTGGTGGTATGGCCCTACGACAGCCTTGCGGCTACGTTGCATAAGCCTTGGAATTTGTCAAAAACTAACGGCTGCCGTAGAGACGAACTAAGCGACAGTGCGTCATCACTTCAGAGACCGGAAGACAGCCGCAGGTTTTCTGTCTCCACAATTTTAAATATACGCCGTGCGGTTACCCTACCATATGTGGCTGCTACAGTATGTGGAAATACTGCGAAGACTCTTTAATTGCTATTATTGCCTTTAGATGTTTAAAACCCAACGGCCGCCACGGCAAATGTGACTGAGGCATTAATCATCAGGATAATCAACACGTGTTTAATGGTCGATGCTTACGTAACGGTTCCAGTGTAGGGTTTGACTGGCTATCTTTGATTGGTTTGCGCGTAGAATATGATCAATACATATGAGCCGTTCAACGAAAAAACTAACATTATGGACTCTGCGTAATATATCGACCCAGATCAGCCTGCGCAGTTCGCACAGGCTAATCCGGACCGACATATTCCGCCTAAGGGGATAACTGTATAGAGTAATGATTCCTGAAACAGAAAACCTCTAGGAGGTGAAAAGTGTCCGTCTACAAAATTGGTTTTCTCGTGGAACGGCCCGGCTCATATTGTATCCAATGGGGAATATTACGTTGCAGTAGAGACACGTGGTAATGTAAATGTTATACGAGACTCGTGGAAAAATGTATTAATATAAACCAGCGCAATAACGAAATAACACAGTTTACAAATGAAAATCTTAGAAGAGGACAACTTGATAATGCTTTAAACCAAATATCTAAGGATTTTAAGCATTTCGGTTTCAGACAAGAAGATTTTCAAAGTATTAATGCGGCTGAATACCTCCGTATATTACCATGCCCAGCTTCCAGGAAGTGTACATTTTTTGTGCCGCCCTCTGTTTTTTTAAAACGGACAATTTTACTTGATTTTCCAGGGATGAGTTAAATACGTTTCACAACAAGCTAAACAGTTCGCACAATATACAAAGTAAACGTACACAATGTAAAGTTTTAATCCATACCAGTTGTATACATAATTCGGAAATTTAAGTTAGACATAAGGATATAAAAAGTTTCTTTTAAATATATGGACAATGAGTAGCTTGAAAGCGGGTAGCTCAAAATCTTTGTTATCACGTGACAGGGATGGATAAAAACATTAATTTGTTTTGAAAAATGAAAAAGTTTTGTCTTAGTTTATGGCATTGACAAATATTATTTTCATATATACAATATAACACAAAATAACTTAATTATATATAAAAGTATAAAAATTTGCTTGTGCAAAAACGACAAAATGTTAATTTATATTTAAACCATTTATTATTTGAGAAAACCCCTAGTCATAGCGTTTGTTGTATTTTCACACAACGGGTAGAAATGTTCACTTTAATGATAATGTGTATCACATTTAAAACACATGGCTGTCAATGTTTAAGGTCAATAAGGACTCATAAGTCTGTATAAATGCTCATACAAATAATGAACTATATATGTTGCCCCCATGTATCTAGTTAATTAAACGCTCCACTGTTTGCTACACCCCCCGCATTTCAGTACTATCAGTACTTTGATATATACTGATTTTATAGATTGTTTTCAAAATATCACCAGAAGGTCATAGACCCATGTGGTTAGTGAAGCATACAACAGTGAAACATACAAAATAGTACAACATAATGATGGTAAATAAAGTTCATTGCATATCTACGTTTGTTAAGATGTACCTGAACACATATATATACATAAACATGCTTGAATGCATATGCATGCTGTCCCAATAAAGGCAAGATACGAGATGAAGCTTTTGTAATTACGATTAAATAACCTTGATAGTTTGGTCTCAAACTAAAAGTATAAATACAGTAGTGGCGATCGTATTCATATATTGCAACAACTACAAAATACCTGTCTCGCGAGCTATTTATAGAACCTTTTGGAATTGCAGCTTCCCGGTTTTAGGACGCTTCTCAGTCCGAAAATAATGGAATTTCGCAATGTTAGTGAAAGCGGGATCAGGTACGAAATTAGCACTTTTCACTAACACGATTGTTAATCTCGAAGGTCCTTTCAGAAATTACGAAAATAGTTAATGGGACGTTTTATTTTGGGGAGGTGCTTTGAGAGTACAACCAACACCTGTATACACGGTCACCGGTGGCTACAGTTAACTAAACCGTGTAGTTGGAAAACAGGACGATCCTATTTTGCATGGCATCTAGAACGCGCAATGATATTTACTATCTGCTCAAACGAGAAGACATATACTATTTAAATATGTTAACTCTACTTATATATTATTTCGATAATCTCAAATTTTAGTACAATCCGGTACTTTTATTATTAATCGTGTCTCTGCATATATATTGGACAGTTTAACGGAAGTGAGTAAATTGGTTTGCAGTAAAGAATTTTTTTTTTATCAACGGGCTGTTCAAAACCGACTATGTAAATTTTGTACGTTGCTGTTGTTTCTGTTAGCATTGTGGCGATTGTCAAACCAATCGCCACAACAAGGATTGATTTGAATGGATATGTATTGGCTTATAAGGTGTGTTAAGTTCACAAACATAATAGTATGCAATTATTAACATATTAGTCTGATATTTACAATATCTACCATTTCCCCAATACCGACAATTTTTGACTATTAACGCCTCTGCAGCAAACGACTTTGGTTCTCACTATTATATTCCGTTGTTTTCTTGCTTTTCCCCTTTGCAGACGACTCGATGAACGTTATATCCGTTTAAATATAGAGATGTAACACCCCTTTAGACCATTCTTGTTCGAAACGAAAAGTCAAGTTCGTCATTAGGTGTTTTTATACATGCAATGCAAAAATGAATTATAAGATTTATAATTCAATATTAAATATATTTAAATTTACTTTACACTCACAATCAGTTATATACATGTGTATCCCTTATACACATTGCCTTTTCAATAAACGTACCTAAATTTAGAATTTATTTCTTGTTTTTAGACTTAAGGAATATAAAATATATTTTGCAGAAATGTTCATTCATTGACACCTCCATATCATGTGGTCACCAAATTACGTCAGGAAAGAGGACGGCAAACTGACCAATTATAAAACTATTCTTTTCGGAAATGAATTTATCTGATTTCAAAATAAATTGGTAGAATTCCTTAGCTGAACCTCTACACAGACTTTTTAACGATCATTGATACCTTGAAAACCATTGCTAACAGACAGCATCTCAGAAGTGATTTAATGTAAACACTTTATAATTCTTCTCCTGTATCTACTTGCCTTATTATATGACATTTTGTTAGATATTTACATTAGGTCTACACAGATTATTTCTGTCTTGTACATGGCGGTTAAGCAACAACAGCAAGTGTGTTAATTGACAAGGAGTTCAAAGTATTCTTCTTTATATCAATCTGCCTCATTTCAAGATGAAATTGCAAACATGTTCATTTTATGAATCTCCGCATAAACCGATGAAGCCATCTTGGTTGGTTGAAAGGTATGGCTATCAGAGATTGGGGGGCTACATGTTTCTGTGTAAGAACTTGTAACTTTAAGCTGTCTGCAGCGTGTTTAGAATGCCTTATATCAAAACGTCATTACATAACATGCCGGTTTATTTACAGTGTTCACGTCATGTAGGATCTTTCCAACTCTTGATTTTTTTTTCTCTCTCGACATATGCATCTCGATATCTCCTATTATTCCATCACTCACAGGGTCGACGTTTGGTCATATTGGCTATCTTATTATAACTATGTAAATGGATATATTCCTAAGGGGGTTAAAGAGTGACGTATATATTGATAGAAGGGGATACTATATTTACGGGCTGTATTCTGCACAATATCCCAATGGACTCTAGGTGTCCAAATGGTTGTCTATAACAGGTGTTTATGTGTCGGACAGATTTGTCCAAGAACGCTTTTGTTTACGTAACAGTTACATCAATTGACGTGATTTAAACAGCATTGTGTAATATGATATCCGGGGATTCAAACAACAATCGCGTTGAGTGGACATCTACAACAATTGTTTAAGGCATATTGATTGTGTGTGAAACATGACATCCAAACGGTCAGAGAAAAGAGGGGAAACTCCATATGAAATTTTAGTTCTTGTCTGTTTTTTAAGACTTCCTTTAGTGAACCGCTTTATAATATGATCTTACACTATTAATTGTATGTTAAAGATAGTCGCTAGGCGGCATTATAAAAGGCATAGAAAGAACTTCAAGCATGAAACAACATGTATCCTACTAAACCATTCACCAAAACATATTAACAAAACAGAAATTTCATTTGGTGGTCCTCTTTCAAATTGTCTAAGATTCAATGCCCTATTACAAATATCTTTTATTGGTAAACTATGTTATTTACAGTATCCATTCATTGCAGGTTAATTCCCACCCTTGATCATTTTGCCCCCGATTTTAGCTTTGGGGTAATTGGTCTTGTAATGCCACTGTCAACAACTATCAGTTATATCACCGCGCTTCTTCGGAAAGTTACCAGTACTATTGGTCCATTTATCCTGTCACATAACTAACAACATAAATGAATGGGTAATTTATGGGCTTGTTTAATAGAAATTTACTGTTTGGAGGGAACTTCTTGTAACGAGCAATCTGACTTTTTAACTTAAATATGCTGGACATAATGCAAACAGATGAAGTAAAGGTTTTAAACAGAAATACAATCCATGAAAGCATGCGTATGGTCTTAAACATTTTTAAATAGATATTCATGCATGTTCCATCCAGAAAAATTATTTTAAGTGTTGAAAATGCCCCCGACTACTTCGACAAAGATACTTTTCTGTTGATTTTCGGTTTAAATTAGACTAGCATTTTCAGAGCAGAAGAATATATAATGTATTTAGTTCTAGTTTTACTTTTTTTCTGATGCTTCATTAATCAAAGTTCACACTTGTATTTATTCTTCGAACAATTAAGGGTTAAAATTGGCCAAGTAGTTTTCATAGATAGGTTGTTTAAATAAACTACCTTAATAACATTACTTTGAAGTCAGGCCAGAATATTCAGAGAATATTTGAACAGATGCCATGTGACGGATGTCGGGAAAACTGAATGTTTGGGACAGTGTCATTTTTTTTAAAACTGCCTATAAGACACAACCTGAAAAGTACTTCAAACTTAAATGTAATTTATCTTTTTTTTATAGGATGGGAATAGAGATAGAAGATAGCAATTTATTATTGATTTGAATTCAAATCGTTCCTCGTTCGATAACGTTAAGTAGTCTTGAGTTCGAATCCTGACTCGGTCATTTATTCCTTCCCATGGTTGCCATTTTAACATGCATAACTCGTCTTCAAATAAACACTTCGGAATATAGCCAGCTTCATTGAAAGAAAACAAGTGGTGAGGAATACTCGTGCGAGAGAGCTAAGAAACACATGGGGCCTTTCGCTGCCAAAGGCAATTAAAGATTTTGCAAACAATGCAGCTTCAGGTGAGACTGTTCGAGACGAGCAGTCTCTTCTGATCTTTTCTTTATATGCCACTTATACACTACATTTTCATGACGAGCGATGGAGTGGTCTAAATTTCAAAATGGAGTCAACTTTGTTAAATTCTTCAGTAAAAACGTTAACCGGTCAATGTGATATGACGCATGCACCTTTAAAAATGGCGACGTTAAAAGCCAATTAATCATAAATCAAATTGATAAGTTGAACGAAAATTGATATTGTTTCACGATATGCAAGTTTAAAACGGAAGCACCAGAGATGCGCTGCGATTCACATGTCAGATTAGATTTACTGAGAACCCTTATCCCAGTTCCCTTATTTAACATGTACATGTGACTATTGACACGACTGTTGCTCACGAACACCCCCCCCCCCCACCCCCGACACACACACACACAGTTGGATACATGTTTGTTAATATCTTTTAACCCTTTTAACCGGTTTCCTGGAGCAGA
>JAUELF010151784.1:0-14923 GCA_031471495.1 Clinocardium nuttallii | reverse complement strand
CGTTCAAACCCGTCCGAGCTCGTCCATGAAGTTCGTAATCAGACCTTAAAACGTTGCTACTACGTCCACTCCCGTTTGCACACAGTTTGAGCCCGTTCGGCTACATTTTTCAGAGCGTAGTGAGAACGAGTTCGGTGTAAAGGGGGTATGATATACTAATGGGGCTACCTTATTTACCCGCCTTTACGGGATCATAGCAATATAAAAGTTGAGTTCTTTTCAAACTCGTCCCATAACGGGATCATATCTATATACTTTAGTGTTGTTTGTATTCACCACTATTGCTGGTCTGTGATTGGCTGAGATATATTTTTCATAACCTCACAACAAAGTGAACCTTGGCAATCGGTACAACTTTTCAAACACTGCCGTTTGATTGGTTTAGGCACATAAACAATATGTGGTGACATGGGGACCTAGAAACTTGAAATAACATCATCTTTTTATTCGTCCACGTTATATAATTCTTTATTGGAGATCAGAAAACTATATAAAATAGTATAAATGTTTGACGTGCTATATTATGGAAATAAAGTTGTAAATACTATGTTTTATTTCTCACTGTAATAGCCAAATTAATTCTAAAATATAAGGAATGGAGAGATGTTTTTTTGTTTTCATGAAGGTATGGAAAAACCCCATAATCACACATTCTATGAAACCGCTAATAAAACGTAAATTGGAATTGAACTAATTGGGCTACCTTACGTATTCGCTGTAACAGAATGTTATGGACGTCAAATTGACGTAAAACTAACGGGTTACCTAACTAACTAGCCGTAACGGAATCATATCAACGTAACTTGGCATATAACTAAGGGGGAACTCGTCCGAGTATTTACTGTACGCAGACATGCGATTCTTTTGATATAACAAAACTATAATGAGTAATAGTGAAACAAATTGACCTTATCCAGGTGAATAACTTTCCCAATATACATGAACCGTTCCACGAGAAAACCAACATTATG
This sequence comes from Clinocardium nuttallii, assembly GCA_031471495.1. Lineage (NCBI taxonomy): Eukaryota > Metazoa > Mollusca > Bivalvia > Cardiida > Cardiidae > Clinocardium > Clinocardium nuttallii. The sequence continues at coordinate 13,952 of JAUELF010151784.1, read as the reverse complement.
GACCTAACGTAAAATATCGATCAGGATCAGCCTGCGCGGTCCGCACAGGCTAATGCGGACCGACATATTCCGCCTCAGGGGAAAGGAGGTATAGATTAATGATTCCTGAAACAGAAAATCCACAGGAAGCGAAAAGTGTCTGTTTGTTAGTTACGAGAAAACCAACGTTATGGACTTAACGTAATGTATCGACCTAGATAAGCCTGCGCGGTCCGCGCAGGCTTATCCGAGCCGCTTTATTCCGTCTCAGGGGTAAATAGATATAGAATAATGATTCCTGAAACAAATCTGTTTGGGTTAGGCTCACATATTTTAATACATTCATTAACATACAAATAGCCTTAATTTCCAATTTAAAAGTTGTCACAGTCAAATATGATATAAAAGGTATGCCGATAATTCGTCTTTACCATTTTACCATATACTACGAATGAAACAATCATGAAGGAATCGTTGATTCCTGTCAATAGATGAGAGGAATCTCTATATATTGTGACCACATTTGGGGATGATTGGACAAAGGCTTCTGAAGTTAATTAGCTGACAACACCAATTTAAGGTAATTTCTATAATTAAAGAACGATAACGTTCGATTCACTGAAGCGATATGGCTAGTTATCGAACTTGTCCGAGATAGTATGCCAATACACTTTTTGACTAAATTTAGTAATGATTAGACAAAGGCTTATCAAGTTTAATTCCACAGCATTGCTGATACATATTTCGTCAAAGAGCATCGAATAGTAAACTCGCCCTATGTCAAGTGTTATTTTTGATCGGACATTAACGCTGATTACAACGATATTTCAGTTACATCACGGTAGCCAATTCATCAAACACGTTTTTCCTGACTTTATCACTCGAGTTCTTCACACAACATTATTAAGGGCAACCGGTAAATTTCACATAAATACTTTTTAGCCCATTAGTGGAAGACAAATATGACCAAACATATAATGGATTTTATAAATCATTGTAAAGAATGAATATCAAAGAAGTTATCGTTACGCTTAAAATATTTCGATTAAAGCTACTAGACACACCGTATAAATAAGAACGTATTTTCCAAGTTCCTTGCTACCATGGAAACGTTTAGTACTTAAAGTGAAAAATCGGATTAAAAGTTCGGCATTTTAATCTCAAAAGAATAAGTAGTTCGTCTGTTCCAACATGGAAAAGCAATTACTCATTGAACTCTTCTCAACACAGATAATACACTTTTCCATTAAATCTTGCTTGAACGTCTGGAATATTAATGATGCCGTTATTTTAGATAAAAATAAGACAAACGGATTAAATCAGGGCCAGTGCTTGAGACATATTTATAATGGCTTCCCACGTTGAAGCTCAGTACTTCGGGGAGAGTATGACGATTCCATAAGTTGCGCTTATGTAGGGAAACTTACTGTCAGTCCTGATTATCTACACAGTAAGCGCCGTTTTATTAATGGAATGCTGCTTAATACAGGGACACATACACATTAAACGAGCGGACCAAATTCATTTAGTGATGCTTTTTCCAGGTATTTAACATAAATGTTTCTTTAAAAAAATTGTTTGTATCGAATGATAATGCTGCCATCATTTGCCGGCTTCTTTTACAAACCGATATTGTTCTCTTCACACGACTAACTGTTGAGAACAAGAAAGTGGAAAGTAAAACCTTATTGAGACAGTGAAGATATTTAAACTATAATCAATGCTATTTTCGTACACATTGGGACTCATCCGCGAATTAAATGAGCTCTAAATATCAATTAACAAACTTTCAATTGATCAGAATAAACTGTGGATTTGGACTAAAAAAGACGATGAGTAATAATGAGAAGAGACAACGTTGACTAAAAAAAGAATTCCTAAGATTGAAAGTTGATTCAACTTCCGTAGTGCCTCTGATTGGTAAGAAATAGCAATATATATAGCTTGGAATGGACTTTATATTAGACCATATCGGTAGTTGCTATTGACTCTCATCCGAAATCTGTACGGTCTCGAACGATTGAACATCTGAATTAATGTCATAACTTCAGCTTTCAAATACCATCATTGATATAACTATAGACCTTAACTAGAAGTTGATGAAAACAACTTATCTAAAGAACATGGGATGTTCTGTCAAAAGACATAAACTTATATCATATCTGATAAATAAGACAACCCGAGCCGACCACAATGCAGGCAAGTAAATGTAAGTTTGGTTATAACTAAATGGAACTATGCAAAGTGTATTGTTTATATATTCTCATTCGTTGTAGTAATTATATGTAGGGATTATATTTACAAAAATTGAATCTTCACTAAACCAAAACCGTATCTTATAGAACAAGCTAACACAACTATGTACTATTTATTATGAACAGATAAAAACTTAGCATTAGCCCTTGATATTCACATTGATCTTTTCAATAAAACCGTTCGAGCTTTTTTACATATGGAAGCGACATTTGGGGATACGGTAATTTAGAAACATAGAAAGGGTTCATTTGAAATTCATTTAAAAAAAAAATAAGTCATCACCATCATATATAGTTTATGGGGAAAGTTGACAATTCCCAATACAAATTGATACTCAAATGATACTTTCATTATGGTCAACATTTAGAGAAGGGTTTATACAAACAAACTGTCATGTTAGGTGCATATGCCCACAATAAACATATATTAAAATCCAAATGGATTGAAAACGTTAAACTTACATTAAATACTCATGGCTTTTCTGGATTATGGGACGTACACATTTCCGAATTTAAAATGGTTTTCTTAAGCATTAAAACAAATATCTAAAGATATGTTCACATACAAATTGTATACTCACAAAGGTAAATCACTTTTATATTCTTGGCTTAAACGAGCATTTTTTCAAATCCAATGCATCCATACTCTAGCAAAACATTTAGGAATTATCTTTACTTTATCTATTACCAGAAATTAGCATCTACCAATCGAGCTTGGCAGATTGAATAGTACTCCTGAAAACGACAGAATATGTTATGTATGTAATGACATGGGTGATGAATACCATGCTCTTTTAGTTTTCCCAAATTTAAAGAACTTCGAAAACAATTTATCTCAGACTATTTTTTATAATTGCCAATAAATGAATACATTATTATTATGTAAAACCAAAGATGATTTAATTTTAAATGCGTGAATAAATATATTGTTAAGATACTAACCGCAATTAAGTAATTATATTGTAGATTAGTATTTTACCACCGGGTACCTATTACATTTCTTTAACAGACAACATATGTGAACATGCATTTATGAATAAAAATATGTATTAGTGATATAATTTACACAAAAATAGCACATAGCATGTTTAGCTATTGACCTAAACTGTATGGGCACCTCCCCTCTAGTGATACGTCGTCTTGCGTTATAAGATATTTACATTATGGTCTACTGGTCTATCGTCATGTCACCAGCGAGTCAGTAGCAAGATTATCCTTACAACCTTGAACGTCAAGAAGAGGAAATCACTTTTACCACTTAAAAGTAGTTGGTGTCACACGGCCCGTGACTTACAGACAGCCCTAGAGTGGACGCTCTACCACTCTACTCAAACTGATTTCCAACCTGGTGATGTATTTGAGAGTACCTCGATTCTCAATCATTTAATATAAAACTGCCTAGAAAATGAATGAAGGATTTACAGCTACTACTATGCTCTCGCTTGTCAATTATGCATGGCCGAGCCCCATTAGCTCAGTCGGTAGCGACGAGGGCTGTCAATCCAGGGGTCGTGAGTTCGAATCCCGGCTCGGCCAACATTCTTTCTGACATTTGACAAAAGTCAATGCGACATGCGTCATTTGTCTTTCACCAATGGGCTTAGTCTATGTGGAAAAGCAGTCAGTTGCTTGGAAAGAATATTGCGTGTTGTACTGGTGTGAGAAAACCAGGAAACATATGAGTAGGTGAACTGGCCGCCTTGATATGACTGAGATTGTTAAAAACGGCGTTAAACCCCAATCAATCAATCAATCAATCAATCAATTATGCATGCTTACTAAGGTTTTCATACAGGGTTGTCATTGCGGTTGTCGAAATCATTATCATTTTAGAATACTAAGGTTACTAAACGTCATTTCTGTATAGGCAGAGAATGTCAGAACTTGTTAAAGGTATGATATTATTAGTCTAGCATTGAACCTTCCAGTGATGCAATAATAACTCAACTAGTCCAACCAGATCGAACATGTAACGAAATCGTGTTGGCATCAGACGCAGTGCTGATTCAATGCAAAATTCTACGGAACTGTTTAAAATGTTGATTTTATGTCATGGTTCTGAACGTTCTGAACTTTTTGGAACATTTTAAATGATCGGACCAGTTCTAACATATTCTTAACATTTGCTGCGAGATTTGTTTCCTGCTTATATATATCATGCTTGCTGTCTGAATGACCGGTTTAGTTGAGCTAGTGAACATCGACCGAAACTGAAGTACAGGTCATAGAAAAAAATGTGTGCGCAGTTACACCTATATCATTGAAACGATGTAAAACCCAAACAAATTAATACAAACTGGCGAATTATGGCCTAATAGAATATAAATTATATTGAAGATGCTTCCATTTCCTTTTGTCATATATTGATGTCAAAAATAAATATATGAAACATTCTTTTGTTATAATACCCAACGTTGCAAGAATACGTTTAATTGCTTCAAGTAGAAAACAAAGCATTGCCATTTTCGTTAACATTGCACTAGAAAAAAGATTACAATTACTTACTAAAATATTAAGTGTCCAAAAAGATCAGCCTCGTTACAGTATAATGTCATGCCACATTTCTGTTGTTCTAGTCATAAAGTAAATGTAGAGATTGGTAGACATAATAAGGTGCCTTTTGAACTACGTATCTGTGCGTAATCAAATTATTGATATGCAACATGTCGAGTGTGATTACCATGTATTTGTTTAGTGTGGTGAATTTACAGATATACATAACCAGTATATACTAAACTGGTATACATTAAATAATAATATGCAAGGGTTTTAAACATCCTTAACTCATCTGAAGAGAATGTAATCCACATGACAGCCGTTTATTTAAAATATATGCTATCATTGATTAACATGACTGCACCTTATTTAATAAATTGACCATTCAGACATTCAAAAATCCATTTGTGTTACTGTGATTTAATACTTAGAACACAGTAAAATACTACTATAATTTTAAATAGCTAAAGTACTTAATACTGTATATGCTTGTACACATGTATGTATATTGTTATGTACATTTGATTGAGAGGGATGCAACTTAAAACTTACACAAACAATTGCATATTGTATATGTTGGGCCGAAGGCCTTTATTTCGTTGAAAAAATAGATTGAATCTCTAAAAAAAATATGTTTCATTTCACTTCTTTTTCAATCATTTTCATCTTAAACCTACGTATCTGTATTTGTTGTTTAGGTATGTTTGTTTGTCAATTGTAAAGTGCATTGTGTAAGACGAAATCAATGTTCTTTTTTCTTCTAATACTGACTTTTTATACGTGCCAATATTGCAGATGCATATGCTTTTATTTTCAGACTGCTTTCCTAAAAGAAGATTTTACAGGCCATTATTAGGAAATATTGAAGTCAGCATGTCGCCCGTTACCCTCAATCGGACACAAACAACCGATACGTAGTTCGTAATTTATTGATTTTCCTCTTTCAACGCTGATGTTTTAAAAGGTACTTAACCATCTTTATGTTTGGAAAAATCGATTATTAAATGAAGGAATATCAAGCCATAATATGGAGTTGATCAGCCAACAGTAGATATAGCGGGTGCGACGGCTGTCCTTGTTCAATACTGGCGGTACAGGCGTCACAGATTTAACAGAATCCGTTTCAGCAACCAAAGAGCTGAGTACTGTAAATTATAGACTTACACGTCAAATATTGTTTATTATTGCGTGCTGTAGAACACGATGATGACGTGAGGTATTTTATGGCGGTATATAAATAATATAAAAGATAACAGATCAGAGCCAGAATAGATATGTATCATGTACAGATAGTTTACGGCACAATAGAGTGAAACACGAACGATTCTGAACACTCATTTCTGCAAATGTTTTTTGTTAGTGTTCTCATCGTAAATGAACTTGTACTAATTAACTCTAGTGTTACACGTGCGTACTTATCACCAAGGTAACAAGTCCTGCTTCAAAAGACAATGATAAATCAAACTCTATTTTTTTTATAAATATGTACTCCAAATATAAAAGCGACTGTTTTTAATTTGCCGACGAACAACTCTGGTCTGACACAGTCCTAACGGGAGTCCAACATCCATTATAACGTATTTCCACTACTTCTTCATATATCATTGGGTCGTTCCAATGTGCAGTATGTAAAACGTATTATCATTACTTCAACATCTCTCATTGGGTCGTTCGAGTGTGAACTATATTTAACGTATATCCATTACTTCAACGTCTCTCATTGGATTGTTCCAGTGTGAAGTATATCAAACGTATTTCCACTACTTCAACATATCTCATTGGGTCGTTCCAGTGTAAAGTATATTTAACGTATTTCAACCTCTTCTACATATCTTATTGGATCATTTCAGTGTGAAGTATATTTAACGTATTTACACTACTTCAACATATCTCATTTAGTCGCTCCAGTGGGAAGTATACTTAACGAATTTCCACTACTTCAACATATCTCATTAGATCGTTCCCCTATGAAGTATATTCAACGTATTTACACTTCTTCAACATGCCTTATTGGGTAGTTTCAGTGTGAAGTATATTTAACGTATTTACACTACTTCAGCATCTCTCATTGGGTTGTCTCAATGTGAAGTAAAGTTAACATATTTACACTACTTCAACATCTCTCATTGGGTCGTTCCAGTGTTAAGTATATTAAACGTATTTACACTACTTCAACATCTCTTATTGGGTTGTCTCAATGTGAAGTCAAGCTAACGTATTTACACTACTTCAACATCTCTCATTGGGTTGTCTCAATGTGAAGTCAAGCTAACGTATTTACACTACTTCAACATCTCTCATTGGGTCGTTCCAGTGTTAAGTATATTTAACGTATTTCAACTTGTTCTACATATCTCATTGGATCATTTTAGGGTGAAGAATATTGATCGTATTTCCAATACTTCAACATATCTCACTGGGTAGTGTCAATGTGAAGTATATGAATTATTTAACGTATTTCAACATATTTCATTGGGTTGTTTCAATGTAAAGTAAAGTTAACATATTTATATTACTTCAACATCTCTCAGTGGGTCGTTCAAGTGTGAAATATATTTAACGTATTCTGAATACTTCAACATATCTCATTAGATCATTTCAGGGTGAAGTATATTTAACGTATTTACACTACTTCAACATATCTCATTGGATTGTTCTAGTGTGAAGTATATGTAACGTATTTACACTTCTTCAACATATCTCATTGGGTGGTTCCAGTGGGAAATATATTTGACGTATTTACACTACTTCTGCATATCTCATTGGGTCGTTCCAGTGTGAAGTATATTAATGTATCTACACTACTTCAACATATCTCATGGGTTTGTTCCAGTGGGAAGTATATTTAATAACGTATTTACACTACTTCAGCAAATCTAATTAGGTAGTAGTTTCAGTGTGAAGTATATTTAACGTATTTACACTACTTCAACATATCGCATTAGGTTGTTTCAATGTGAAGTAAAGTTAACATATTTACATAACTTCAACATCTCTCATTGGGTCGTTCCAGTGTTAAGTATAATTAATGTATTTCCAATACTTCAACATATCTCATTAGATCATTTCAGGGTAGAGTATATTTAACGTAATTCGATTACTTCCACATATCTCATTGGATCGTTCCAGTGTGAAGTATATGTAACGTATTTACACTACCTCAAAAACTATCTTATTGGGTGGTTCCAGTGTGAAGTATATTTAACGTATTTACACTACTTCTGCATATCTCATTGGGTCGTTCCAGTGTGAAGTATATGTAACGTATTTACACTATTCCAACATCTCTCATTTTGTCGTTCCAGTAGTAAGTATAATTAACGTATTTCCACTACTTTAACACATCTCATTAGATCATTTCAGGACGAAGTACATGTATGTTTAACGTATTTCCATTACTTCAACATATCTCATTGGGTCGTTCCAGTGTGAAGTAAATTTAACGTATTTCCAGTACTTCAACATGTCTCATTGGGTCGTTCCAGTGTGAAGTATATTTAACGTATTTTCACTACTTCAACATGTCTCATTGGGTCGTTCCCCTGTGAAGTATATTTAACGTATTTACACTACTTCAACATATCTCATTGGATCGTTCCCCTATGAAGTATATTTAACGTGTTTACACTACTTCAACATATCTCACTGGGTCGTTCCAGTGTGAAGTATATTTAACGTATTTACACTACTTCAACATCTCTCATTTGGTCGTTCCAGTGTGAAGTATATTTAACGTATTTAAACTATTTCAACATATCTCATTGGGTGGTTCCAGTGTGAAGTATATTTAACGCATTTCCACTACTTCAACATATCTCATTGGGTCTTTCCCCTGTGAAGTATATTTAACATATGTACACTACTTTAACATCTCTCATAAGTTCGTTCTAGTGTGAAGTATATGTAACGTATTTACACTACTTCAACATCTCTCATTGGGTCTTTCCCCTGTGAAGTATATTTAACATATGTACACTACTTCAACATCTCTCATAAGTTCGTTCTAGTGTGAAGTATATGTAACGTATTTACACTACTTCAACATATCTCACTGGGTCGTTCCAGTGTGAAGTATATTTAACGTATGTCCACTACTTCAACATATCTCACTAGGTCTTTCCCCTGTGAAGTATATTTAACGTATTTCCACTACTTCTGCATCCCTTATTTAATCGTTCCTGTTTGAAGTATATTTCACATTTTCCGGCCAACAATACATCTGTAGCAAAGGAAGTTGAAACCACCATAAATGCACAAATGTGACAGCATTTCTCCATAAATGAGTGTTCGATAATAAAATAGATTTGAAAACATTGTTGCAAAAGTAGATTGTATTATGAGCAATTTCTCATTTGACCACAATATTTTCAAAAGTCGTGTGCAGTTGCGTCAAAGTCTGCAAATTGGAAATGGTGTTGTTGTCGAATATATAAAACAATGAGAGTCAGAATAAGACTAGACATGATATGGAGTTTTGATGGATTCGGTTTATTTCGAATTTAAGACCAGTAATCTGTTCATTGTTATCTTCCCGTCCTCGTACATAAACCTAGAACGATATGAGCCATGTTATATCCACATACAAGGCATGGAGAAACTTAGAGGTCACTTATCTGTCGTCTGTCATTTTGTTCGTCACGTGTTGCATTTATTAGTCATAACGTTGTTATGTCATAGCGTTGTTATTGTTACGCATATTTTCACCAAAGTTACATCACCGTTGCCTTGTGACCGTGAGGGTGGTACAATGCAACGGAAGTTAGCCTGCTTCTGAATAAAAATGATATATGAGCCGTATCGCAAGAAAACCAACAATGTGCTCTTTGCGTTAAAAGTCGACCCTGACCAGCCTAAACATACCGCGCAGACTAATCTGGACATATACGTTTAGCCTCCTGTGTTTTTTTGTTTCAATAATTATTTCTCTATACCTCTATACCTCGGAGATGGAATGTATCTTTCTTTTTATGATTGTACTTATTACCAAACCTTCGCAGGCGTTGGATATTCTTGTTTGAAATAACAACGTTTCGTCGCCTGATTTACATGCATTAAACGTAGCTAAAACAAGCTATTTATTTATATTTTGTTCCAATTCGTTTGATGATTTGGAAGACTTGTATCAATAGTTTGTCACAATATTTAGACGAAATGAACCGTTTGTGTGAAGCCTGTGCAATCATCATATATCTAGTATCTTGAATGCTTTTTGCTAGACTGGACATGTAAGGCAATTTACTAAGATTTACAAATGCAAAGCTGGGCTAGTCAATTAACACTTACAATCAATGAAAGTGGCGGGAGATTTAATAATATATCTAATAAGATACGTGTAGGGGCGGAGTTAAGTCGAGAAGTTCACGGATGCCAACTTGCGGGCAAACAGGGGAGAGAGACACTTAACCCTTTCCCACATACAACACACATTCAGCAGACGTCTTTGAAAACAAGTGACAAAAACCTGAAAAATCTCCATAAAAGATAGCTTAATTGTTAAATATAGTTAAAAAATTCGTGGCCAAAGTAGAAATTGCTCATGATGAGCAATCTACCTTTGGCCACAATATTTCCGGAGTTGTCTTCTAGTATTTGGAGGTGGGAAAGGGTCAATCAATCATACTGTGCATGTCGGAGTCACATGATGGTTACTACCTTCCATGGTTGATACAGTATATTCCGCGTAGGTCGGTGCTTGTGCGACGTTGCTCAAATCATCCAGAGTAAATGTAATCAAAGTAAACGCTATTTTCCAATCGTTTTGTATGATTGTCTGCACATCACAGAATAAAAATACAGACATAGTGTTGTCAATCCCACAGCAATTATACTAATGAGTCTTTGTTATTTATAATCACATTAACGGTATTGTGATTATTTGTAATGGGAAAACTTTGTCTAATGGCTTCGGAGAATACCGTGTCTCGACGAATTGTATAATTATACTGGTTTCAGAAGTGATTTGTATCAATACGTTTGTAATTAGAAAAGGTCTACCATTTTCAGGCATTTTGCACATACAAAAACTCAATATGCAGCAGACGACTTAGAAGACATCTTGTCAGGGATATACAGACTCTCTACAAATGAAACAAAGAAAACAAAGTTGAAATCATCTTAACAAATGGAAGAAATTGCTCACCACATTGTCTTCAAAAGTTAACTGCTTCAGGGACGTCAAAAAGCGTCTGTATTTAGGGAAGTAACACCTCACTTTTTTTTCTGCATGCAACACATCTTCTGTGATTCCCGACACATTACACGCAAGTTGTTAAATTCAATGATACATGTTGTCTGAATCTGTGTTGGTCAACACCTGCATGTATTATTTTATTTTCATGAATTATTAAATTAACAAATATCAAATATTTACCATTTTTGTGTCCAAATAAACTATTATAAATAGGTAAATGATATATTTCGTTATGTAGATCAGCGGGTAGTTCCGTTAAGATACGCTTAAAATAATACCACCAAATAATATAAAAGGCATACTAATAAAAGTCACATGATAAGATCGTAATTTGTTTTTCAGGGAAAGGGTCAGATAAATAATCACAATAAAACATATCGGAAAATATCAGATGAATTGAATCTCGCATTTAAATCAAATTTTGAAACGATTATCCCATAGGGCGATGCCGATTGATAAATACTCCGAAGGCTTTATGATCAGTGTATACCCAGATCAGCAAGTGCATTGGCGCACTCTTATCTGGCCCTTCACTGACCAACACTTGGTCATAAAAGGTTTCAAGAAACTTCCGTATAGCAATATCAATTATGATTCTTAGCATGTGTACGAAGTCAACTCATTTTCCAATCGTGTATTAATTGCTTAATGGTTAGTTTTCTCAGAGCGTCATTCCTATGTTCTTGTTTTGCCACAACATTGTATAATCGGCACAAACTAATAAGTCAGTGACACGTATATAGATATCAGTAATGGACGCTGGATGACAGTTAGCGATTTGATTATTGCCTCTCTCTTACGTTTGAACTTCACATTTGAATAAGGAATAAGGAATAAGGAATAGGGAATGAACTTCACGGAGGTCTTTCTTTGAGTATATTGATAGTTTGAAATCACTAAAAAATACAATTTCTACCGATAATTGAAATTGAAATCATAAACTCATGTAAGGAATTAATTCTCTCATTTCCTTTGAAGTCGTTGAACACTTGATTAAACGCTAATTACAATTGAAAGGTTCAGTTAAATATCATTCCTATCGAACATATCAGATGAACTAGATTGATTGATTCTCGCATGTTAAATTGAAATATGAAACAATAATCCGATAAGCGTGATTATTCTCTTTATTAGTACTAATTTCAGTAGTTTAATGCCATAAATGCAACCCGTTAATGGAAACAATTAGGACAGTCCCATTCATTATTCATTTCTCTTAAAATCGTTTCATAATTACATTTCATTCGTTTGAATAAACGATGAATGTTACTAGTATCAAAGGTCTCTGGATCGAGTCCCGTGATGAGCGGGTCCTGACTTTGGGATTTTTCCACACAAACGGCGCGAGTACTGGTTAAGTCTCCAGGAAGCAGACATCGAACGTGATTAATCTAGTATAATAAATACATTGCTATTTAACTATGTTCCACAAAACATGGTTTTACCTTTTTTGAGTCATACATGTAGGAGAATCCGAAATACGAACTGCGAAGTCAAATGTCAGGAAACTTTGCTGTCTGTCACCACAACATTTAGTTTTCTCTGAAAGCATATATTTACTCGAGATCGTAAGTCACTGGCCAAAGGCAACATCGTCTAAATACATGTATAATAGTTCAGCGGAATGATTTACAACTTATATTTTAGTTAAGGAAAAATATATTTAACAATGGTATAAACGTGTTTTACTTATTAGAGAGATCGTGGGTCTACATATACTCCTAAAGGTACAGTCACACCGAAGCCGGCCCAAACACGATATCGTGACCTGAGATGATCCTGGGTGAAATTACCCGGACCTAACACCGCACCACAACGAATGAACACGGATGAACATGGATCCAACATGTTTTTGACCCCGGTACCACCACGGCAGCGCCACGGAGCGTCCAGGATTGGACCGGACCATACCGGATCAGCTACGGACTGTACCGGACCCAACAAGAACCGCCTGGACAAAACACGACATGCCGTATTGCCCAGGATCAACACGGTGCCACTACGGACCTTCCCGGGGTCAACATCGCCGTAACACGGACCGTCCCGAACTACGCCGGATTGACCACGGCAATTTTAAACAGTTTAAAATTGCCGGCGTGGTGTCCTTGTCGAAGACGGACCATCAAAGATATTCCCGGACTGTCCCGGACAAGCCCGGACACAACGCAGATCCAACGCGGATTTAACCCCGGATCGGCCAAATTTCAGTCTGGTACGCTCTTTGACAGTCCGGCAGGTCGGTTGGACTAGGGCTTAACGTATTAATCACTCGTGCATTCTGCAGCCGAATCAATCATTCAAACACAGCTTTTGACTAGCACTAGCAGAACACTCGCAGGGTTAGAACAACATGGAAACACTCATTGTAAGTGATATGTATCATGGGACGAATGACAATCAAGTGCAAACAGAAACGGTTCGATTAAATTTTGTTCCAGCGGTTTATTCGCGGTCACGTTCTAGGTGACAACGAATTTCATTTTCGTGAAAGAGCCATGTCTCACGGAAAAGGTTTTGACCTTAAAGGAACACAGTTTCTCATCCACATATTTTAATCATAGTCTCATTTATCGTTCCGTTTCGTCGTCTTATCGAATAAATATCGTATACATTCTTTTTATCGGTCATGGCAAATATGGAAGTTACCAATTCAGACGTACTAGAATGCGATTTTATCATTAAAAGCGTTAATGAAAAAAACCCATTGAGGTTTGTTTGTGCCTGCCAATGTAAATACGCAAAAGAATGCTTCCGTATAGACAACGCAGACGCATTATATTGTTAATGCCTGTTCGTTCACACATCTCCTGTTTTTTGGTAGTTAATTACAATGATATTACTACTTATCCTAGTTATTTTATCGTTGTTTTATCACTATAAATGTTAACGACTTGTGTGTACTCCATACAGCATTCTTCCAAAGCAACTGGCTGCTTTTAGATATAGACTTCATAACCGATGGTTGATTGATTGATTGATTGGGGTTTAACGCCGTTTTTAACAATTTCTCAGTCATATCACGGCGGCCAGTT
>JAUELF010151673.1:0-14924 GCA_031471495.1 Clinocardium nuttallii | reverse complement strand
CATACCCTTTAACGATGTATACCCTATCCACGTTGCATTTTGTATGCATGCCCTATAACAATTCATACCCTATCCGCTCTGTTTTTTGTTTACATACCCTTGTACCAGTTATACCCTATCCGCGCTGTTTTTGTTTACATACCCTTTAACCATTTATACCCTATCCACGCTGTATTTTGTTTACATACCCTTTAACCATTTATACCCTATCCGCGCTGTATTTTGTTTACATACCCTTCACCGATGTATACCCTATCCGCGATGTATTTTGTTAGACATACCATTTAACCATTTACACCCTATCCATGCTGTATTTTGTCTGCATACACTTTAACCATTTATACCTTACCCGCGCTGTTTTTGTTTACATACCCTTTAACCATTTATACCCTATCCGTGATGTATTTTGTTTACATACCCTTTAACGATGTATACCCTATCCGCGCTGTATTTTGTTTACATACCCTTTAACGATGTATACCCTATCCGCGCTGTATTTTGTTTACATACCCTTTAACGATTTATACCCTATCCGCGCTGTATTTTGTTTACATACCCTTTAACCATTTACACCCTATCCGTGGTGTATTTTGTCTAAATACACTTTAACAATGTATACCCTTTCCACGGTGTATTTTGCCTACATACCTTTTAACGATTTATACCCTATCCGCGCTGTATTTTGTTTAAATGCCATTTATACCATATCCACGGTGTATTTTGTTTACATACCTTTTTATGGTTTATACCCTATCCACGGAGTATTTTGTCTACATAGCTTTTAACGATTCATACCCTATCCACGCTGTATTTCGTTTACATACCCTTCAACCATTTATACCCTATCCGAGGTGTATTTCGTTTACATACCCTTCAACCATTTATACCCTATCCACGCTGTATTTCGTTTACATACCCTTCAACCATTTATACCCTATCCGCGGTGTATTTTGTCTACATACCCTTAAACCATTTATGCCCTATCCGAGCTGTATTTTGTCTGCAAACCTTTTAACTATGTATACCCTATCCATGGTGTATTTTGTCTACATATACTTTAACCATGTTTACCCTATCCGCGGTGTATTTTTGACTACATACCCTTTAACCATTTATACCCTAACTGTGCTGTATTTTGTCTGCAAACCCTTTAACCATTTATACCCTATTCGCGCTGTCTACATATACTTTAACCGTGTATACCCTATCCGCGGTGTACTTTTGACTACATACCATTTAACAATGTATACACTATCCGCGCTGTATTTTGTTTACATACCTTTTAACCATTGATACCCTATCCGCGGTGTATTTCATCTGCAAACCCTTTAACGATGTATGCCCTTTCCGCGCTGTATTTTGTCTACATATACTTTAACCATGTATACCCTATCCGCGCTGTATTTTGTCTACATATACTTTAACCATGTATACCCTATCCGCGGTGTATTTTTGACTACATGTCATTTAACCATTTATACCCTATCCGCGCTATAATTTGTTTATATACCCTTTAACCATTTATACCCGGAATCCGCTGTTGTCGAGTAGTTAGCGCCAGGGATTTCGAAACCGGGTGTCCCGGGTTCGATCCCCGGTCGCGGCACTACGGTCATAGTGGAGTGTCCTTGGGTAAGACACATTTTCTAGCCTAGTACTGGTTCGTTTACCCAGGGAGCATGGATAAGTGAACTGTCGCCGCAATATAACTAAAATAATGTTGAATGCGGCGTAAAACTCTATTAACTCATTTATACCCTATCCGCGGTGTATTTGTTGTACCCTTTAAACATTTATACCCTATCCGCGGTGTATTTTGTCTACATACACTTTAAACATTTATACCCTATCCGCGGTGTATTTTATTTACATATACTTTAACTATTTATACCCTATCCGCGGTGTATTTTGTTTACATACACTTTAACCATTTATACCCTATCCGCGATGTATTTTGTCTACATACACTTTAACCATTTATACCCTATCCGCGGTGTATTTTGTCTACATACACTTTAACCATTTATACCCTATCCGCCGTGTACTTTGTTTACATACCCTTTAACCAAGTATTCCCTATCCGCGGTGTATTTCTGTCTACATACCCTTTAACCAAGTATACCCTATCCGCGGTGTATTTCTGTCTACATACACTTTAACCATTTATACCCTATCTGCGGTGTATTTTCGTCTACATATTCTTTAACCAGTTATACCCTATCCGCGCTGTATTTTGTTTACATACCCTTTAACCATTTATACCATATCCGCGGTGTCGTAAGACCAGGGTTCGATCACCAACCTAGTCCTATCAAAGATGGAAATAATGGTAGCAGTGACTTCCCTCTGTGGCGCTTAGGTTGCGGTGTGCATCGGGTGAAAACAAAAATTTGTTTTAAAAAATCCTCCTTTTTTAACAGCGTTTTCAAAAGCTATTGCTGCATAAGACGTCATACTTCGAGTGAATATGTGAAAGGGTTAAGCTTACTGGGACTTAGGATTACTTGTTCTCTATATATCTGCACTTTCTTTGTTAATCGTTAATTACGCCAATAACAAAGTGTTATATAAACGTCACAGAGTACGTCGAGTCCTTCTTTTATAAGAACAATAAATACAGGGCACGTCTTTATTATATCCGTTATCCTAAATATTAACAAACTTCGTCAAGGTTTATTTGAATGTGCACTTTAAGTGAAACCTTTTAATCCACTCAACAAACTATGCTGCAATACATATGTACATGTAGTTATGTACCATATATGGAAATTTAAACTAATACTGTTAAAACTAAACTTACCAGTTTATGATACATGCGACATTTAACGCCTCTGCAGTCAGAGACTCTAACAAAATTGATTTCAAAATCTTAAATTTGTCACATGTCTTTTTTATGTTTGTAATGTTTTGTCTTTCGTATAAATTGTATGTATGTAACAATCTCCGTTAATGGAGGCAATAAAGAACTACTACTACTACTACGACTATGACTAATTTATCGACCCAGATTATCCTGCACAGTCCGCGCAGCCTAATCCGGGCCGACACATTCCAACTCAAGATGATAGAGGTTTAGAGTAATGATTTCTGAAACAGAAAATCCACAGGAGGCTAGAAGTGTATGTCTGTGTTAGCCTACGCGGCATGCTTGGGCTGATCCAGTTCGATACTTTACGCAGAGTCCCCAATGTTGATTTTCTCGTGGAACGACTCCTATGAGGAAGTCTGTTATGGGTGTATAACGGTACAGTTTAAGGATAGATAAAATAAAACTTGTTTTCCAAATTAGAACAGTCCGCAAAAAGGAAGCTCTATCGCTTTCTGATCAATACTAAATGGGATCAACAACTTTTCTTTTTCCACAACCGTTATCAAAAGCTGTCTGTAACGATGGCGTGGAATGACGTATGTAGCCAGTTAATTAAGCAAACCAAGTAAGATTGGCGTTATCATGTACTCAGATAATGGTTCTTTGATTACCACGAACTTGTGTATTGATATTATTTAATTACTAATCAACCCTGAACGCCATTCGCCACTCATCTATGCGAGTAAAACCGAACACATCGAGGATAATGAACAACCGTTGTAAAAGTAGCGCTTGTGCACTTTATGCGAACTTTATTCTGTAAAGAACGTGCTTAGTTAAGGTACAGGAAAGTATTGATATGCCTCTCAAATCTCGCTACTTCGTTCTAAGGAACGTTAGAAGGTGAGAATTTATCCGGGCGAAGACGCGTGTTAGGTGCTTATTAATAAAATATGACAATAACACAATCGGAATAGCTCACTAAAGGTCATCACTGATGTAATAGAGTAGACTCCGCCCTATCACACCCGCTGAACCTTCTTCAACAATCAGTGTTCTTTTATAATGGAATATTCCGATATTCGATGCGAAATACTGTATTTTAAATTTCATGGCGGTTTATTTATATATGTTATCGTTTTTATTTGTATTCTTATATCATAAGCAGTGAAAATCCATTTATGATTAAAAAAGTAATTTTTAAAATGGTGGGAAATTGAAATAACTTTCTGCAATCACGGTATTGTACATCGTGAGCATGAATTGTTTAAACGTTTTTAAAACTGATAAACATCTATTTATAGACCAAAATCCCTCTTCTCATTATCGAAATGAATCTTAAATATTATTAATCATCTGATCAAATTTGAAAAAATAGAAACATGCCTGTTATAGATAACTCATATTTCAGAAATATATATTTTATTCATTTTTAGACTTCTTCCTCAGTACTAACGGTTGTAAGTGGAACACTGTTATTGAACTGAAAATGACGGAAATGTCGTCTTTAACCCTTTTCCACTTGCAGTCGCATTTTGACGCATCTACAGCGGTAAACATTTCACATCGTTGTGGCAAAATGTATAGAAAATTTCTCCTTTGGCCACTATATTTGTAACTATATGATTCAACTTTCGTTATAGAGGTTAGCATATATTTCAGTGTGTGTTTTCAATGCTGTCTGCTGTAGATGTATTGGATATAGGAAAGGGTTTACCTTTATACCTCTATTACCGACTTTGGACGCACTTTTGTACGCACATTGTAGCAGACGTCTGTGAAAAACTTTTGTTATTTTAATAAATCTGTATGAAAGATATACGTCCCCTTCTCTTTGACTATAACTGCCCAGAACTCTCTCTCTCTCTCTCGATCTTTGAAAAAGAAAAAATGCACTATAACTGAATTTTGGTTATCAGAGTTACGCAGTTTGTTGTTCGTTTCTTCAACTATGTATGAACTAACATCGTTGAGAAATAACATGTATAATTGTTCTAACATTACTATTTGTACATGTTGTCTTACGGTGTGGTATAACCTGTCATTGCATTACTTTGATATTTGAGTGTATATATATATACATTTGTAACAGTTTGTGTATAGGCCGGAGGCCTGATTATACAATACAATGATCGTCATCGTCTTCGTTCTCTTTCTATGCGTATGTCTGATTCGTGAATGCGTAGGTTACTCTTCCGTTTGTATTCTTCACTTATAAAAGAAGACGAACCTTTAATTAGCACATCATGTAAACAGTCCATATGCTACCTTATATGGTATTTCAGGGGTCGCTTGCTACGTAGATAATTCAGGATAAACATATATAATGTATGTATCGTGATAGAAAAGTTGCAAACATTGTACACAAATTAAACTTTATTTTTCATTTGAGACCGATCTCCGCTTCCAATGACGTTATTCTCGTCGCCTGATTCATAATGTGCCAACCATAATAATTTGTATGAGGTGAAGGGTGTAGAATCGGGACAATAAAAGGAATCCGTATTCAATCATTAGTATCATACAGAATCCGCCCAGTCACTGCAGTGCGTGTTGACTTACCAGTGTTTGTTAGCTCACTGTGAATATACAAGGTCTATTTAGTTCTACCTAAAGATTGTATTGTTTATGATAAGGTAACTAGATACCTTTAGATAAAATATACAGATAATAGAACAAAATAATAAATACAATTGTAACTAAAACTAATTGACGTCGGTATCCGAGGACATTTGTGCAGGGATTTTCACAATTTATTCTTCTTCGCTGGAAAATGACAAAGATATCATCCTGCACGGGTGAGTTGAGTGTGTTTTTACTTTTTGCTGTGAATAAGTCAGCCCTGTTATACGCAATCTGAGACATGTGCGAGTTAAACCCTTAATAACTTAATAACATACCACAACTAGACGCTTTCTGACGCCTCTGCAGGAGACGACGTTTTAAATCATTGTATCAAAAGGAGAAATTGCTCATGATGAGTAATTTCTCCATTTGCTACAATGATTTCAACTTTATTCGATAAGAAAACTATCATATATAGAGATTTTCTATATTTTTGACTTGATAATTTCAAAGTCGTCTGCAGCAGATTTTTTGTATATGGGAAAATAACATCACAACTCTGTAGTATGAATGAACAGATTGCAAGTTAAAATATATTTATTCTACATCGATTGCGATGCAAGCTTTCACTCTGCTTAAAGATTTACTCTCGTTGTCTGCTTCCTGGAGTCTTAACCAAAGGCAGAATCCACGAATCCGTAGTCGAGTATGCACGTATGCATATTGCATATATTTAAGAGGAATTGGAGTTAATGTTTAAATTTAATGTATGATTATTGTTACAACTTGATGAGTTGGATCAGCTTTCTCAATTATTTGCTAAATCAGATGAAACTCCGCGGATCTGCAACACGGCTTCTAAAAATATGATGACTCAAAGAGCAATAACTCTCATTTTCATCTTGTTTTAAACAATGTGTCACAATCTCGATTCTACGAGTTTAAAGTGTTTGAATTTGTTGTCAGATTTGTTCAATTAGGACTATGCTACATAGAACGCATGGGCATAATCGGTTAACCCACTCCCACGCTTTCTGCAGTCTACATAATAGTTATGTTCTCCATTATGGATAGTTCCTATATGTTTGCCTATATGTTTGCCTATATGTTTACAAAATCGTTTGCTGGAGATATGCTGTATGTATTCAATGTATACATAGTCTCTGATGTATTAAAGCGAATTCGTGCAGTTTAATTTGAAGTTGCTTTTCTTCATATTTGCCTGTCATGTATACTGTATGTGCATGTACATGTATGTTGTCTGTTATTCGCAAATCATGCAGGTAAACAAGAGGAATCTGATAAACTCGTTCCCACTTAGTAACAAAATGAGAAATGGCTCAAAACGAGCCATTTCTCCTTTTGTCTCAATGTTTTCAACTTTTTTCAGTAATTTACCTACATTTTAGAGGTCTTTCATAATATTTACTAGACATTTTCAAAGTCGTCTGCTACAGGTTTGCTGTATGTGGGAAAGGGATATATTTGTACAAGAAAACATCCATTGGTTCACAATCATCGAACAACTGTTCTGTAAAGTATACAATCCAGCACTGGTTTCGAGTGGATAGGGATATATCAACGTGTTTGAGTTTTATCAATACCGACTGTTGAGTATGTCATCCTTCGTCCATGTTAGGCTTTTCGTAACAGCAGCTCTATCCGAAGCTCATGTCCTAACGCATTGGGGATGTGCCAGCCGAATCAGTAACAGGTTTTTTACGGTGTGTTAGTATAAGTTTAATACGACAAAAACTTTTTCATGGACAAGATAAAAAAGCAGTATAATGATATAATTAACATTACATCTAATAGCAATCAATATCTTATTGGACCCTTTCGCTACTAAAGGCATTTCAAGCCTTTTGCAAACAATACAGATGTAGGTCAGACAGCTCATAACGAGCTTTCTCTCCTGCAATCTGCACTAATTGTCACTCATTTTACCAAATTTCATGTTTGACGAAAAATAGAGTGGTCCAATTTCCAACATGGAAGAGTCGACTTTCAACGGCTAAATTCGGCTGAATAAGAATTAACAAATACAAAATATTATAAAAGTATTGATTCGTTTGGTAAATTCATGTGCGACATATGGTGCCGTAAGCGAGTTAGTTTAATCGAAGAATTTAGATTGTGTTAAAGGCATCAAAGAGTGAAAACCAAAGCTAATCATTATTCAAATACTGTCTAACTACGTCACGTGATTTTTAACAGATACGAGTACTTTAAAAATGATCCCCTTTGAATGGGCACAAATCTATATGACGTCATCAACTGTGTCAACATCGTCCAATCATATCTGTTGACAAAAGACACAACTGGTTGGACATATTTTCACTTATTCACTGCTGAATTCTTTTCATTAGTTTAGTTATCCATGATTTTTCACATTTTTTGAAGTATATTATTGCCCGGTGTCACACAATTTCATTCTCTATTTAAGAATGATACTTTCATTGATAGAGACTTTCCAGTTTGCTGTGAAGATGTTTTAAAGTCAGTGCAGTGTTTTGTATGTGTAAAAGGGTTAAGTTGTAAATAGTACTATCCCTGTTATGATTAATCCTTTCACACATTCAAAAGTCTACAGCAGACGATTTGTAAACATCTTGGCATATCGATATCAACATATGTAAAAATATTTGAGAGAGTTAAAAGCATTTTGACCAAAGACGAAATTACTTATCTTTAGAAATTCGCCATATTACCACACTGTTTTCAAAAGTCTTCTGCAACAGATACATCAAAACACAATCCAACAAATTTGCCATGCCCCGATACTTTTATCGCTACTGCGACATAAATTTCCGTTTATTATATAAATTTTAATATTTTAAGACAAAACATAAGAAAGAAATATACAAATTTCTATATCTTATATTACAAAATAGTACAATATACATATAAGTTAAACATTATGAATTGCGTGTGAACCACGCCCCACTACCTCATTTTGGTTGACGTTAATTCATATTTCAATGACGTCACGTCATATTCCATTGTCGTACAATTTACATGCGGATTTGTTTTCATCCATCGTGTTTGATATGCACATGACCATATGCATGTATTTGCATGTAAAACGCGCTGGTATATAATTAATTCCAATAGTGGTTGATTGATTGATTGATTGTTTAGTGTTTTACGTAGCTTTCAACACTGTTTCGCTTATAGCAATGCGTTTCCTGGGTAAGTTACGAGTACTACTGGTTCATTTATCCTGACACCAGTAAGTAAGTTGATATACTAACCTCGATACCCTAAGCTCCAAGAAGAGCAGCAATTTCCACCAGTATGTTGTATGATCCGGAGGGGGATCGAACCCGTGACCTCCCGAATCGAGGCTACCACTACACCACCGAGGCGATCAATTATAGTGGTGTTCCTTTGTGGCCAACATTTTTATTTGTTTGTGGGAAATAAACAAATGAGCCGTCTCGCGAGAAAACCAACATTGTGGACTCTGCCTAAAGTGTCGACCCGGATCAGCCTAAGCATGCCGGCTTACCCGGATGGCCACTGTTCGGTTCCTGTATATTTTCTGTTTAAGAATTCACTACTCGTTACATCTATTCCCCTGAGACGGAATCGCTTTTTAGAGATCGTCTGTCACAAACTCACAAATGCCGTTTTTGCTTGTATTCGTTTCTTTTCAAACTCACAAAGGTTCGTTTTACCTTGACGCGTTTTTCTACATGTTTACGCTGAGTACTGATTACAATGGCGCATGTTTGATCTAGATACCATACAAAGTATCACCCTTACCATGTTATATGTATAGGCGATATACACAACATGTGTGTGTCCTGTTATACACGTACTTAAACAACACTTGTGTATACTGTAAACCAAGCTGGACCCGTACGTGCGTGCACCATAAGCATGGTCCACCCATTAATGTATACTTTAACACCGAATAATATGAAAATCAAACAGTAGTGTTACGTTCATAGATCATAACGCTCGTCGCCCTACGTAAAACCAATCGTTGAACATTTACGAGAAGTGAACATCAAGATAATTTAGCGCATTCACATTATAATATATCCCTCTGCACGAAATGACTATGTACACTACGAACGTTGTTAGATGTGACCCAACGTCAGAGTATCCGTACAACATTATATTAGCTATTTCCCAAATACGACAAATACTTTGAATACATCTTGGCAAAACAGAGAAAATGTCTATAAATGAATGTATAATCACTGAAAGAAAGTTAAGAAAAATATTGTGGCAAAAGGAGAAGTTGAGCGTTTTGAACTATTTCTCCTTTGCCACAATGTTTTCAAAAGTCGTTTGCTGCAGAGGCGTAAGAAATAGTTAATATTGTTCAGTTATTTAGGTACTAAACCGGTGCTCTCGTCGAGTTGATATATACGGAGGTAACACAGTTGTTATCTACTCTAAATAAAAATCGAACCTGTGACTTTTCGATCACGAGGTCGGTGAGCAGCCATTATACATCACCGTGTTCAATCACTCCCCGAACAGTGTACTCATTTATTTATGGCATTTAATTAATTTATAATCTATATTGGCAGGATGGTATAGTTTAAGGGCGATGTACTACGATACATTGGCAAGTGTGCAGATTTAGTTATTTATCATTATGAAGTTGTAATATGGTCTTGTTTTTGTCTTGTATAATCTTAGTCATCGAACATTCCTTTACTTTGTCGGATTCCGACGTGGCCGTGACATTACCATTATATATTTGAAACCAGGAGTCCCGGGTTCTAGGTACAGGTACAATTCCATTAGACACAATTCATAATTAAGAACTGGTTTGTTTACTCAGTCATTATTTTTAAAACACGTGTACATGTTACTGAAATAATGATTGAAATGGCGTTAAACACCTTCAAACAGTCTTCAAACGACGTATACATCCCAATACAGTGACACCAAACCTAGTTTCTTGAACATGCGTGTGGCATTTTTACCGCTCCTCTAAAGATCGGTGGTTAAGTGTTTGCCTCGAGAGCGGGCGACCAGGGTTCGGTTCCCGATCAGGACACGCCGAATAAACTAAACTGGTAGTATTGGCTCACCGCCCTGCCGCTCAGGGTTGTGGGGATTGTATTATGACTGACTCACTGGTGTCTGGATAAAATAACCAGCAATACTGGTAACATAGGAAACGAAGGTATATGACTGAAGCAGCGTAGAACAATATTCAACTAAATCGATTGACAGTTAAAGTACAAGTTGTTATGCAGAGGACTTTGTGCGTTTAACCTCCAATGCGTCCCATAAATAATCATTGACCAGTGCCTAACCTTTCAACTTTAAACCTGTTTTCAAAACTTGATATTTGATACGTAAACAATAGTGTTATCTGTATTCGATCTTCAAGTGTTTATAACTAAAACTATGTTTTGAAATTCAAAACGTATTTTTTTCGAAGCATAGTAAGTACATATTTAATTAGACGGAATAGACGAACTTGTAATCTGGAATAATTCATTATATATGCACATCAGTTTTAAATAAAAGATAAATACACATTTTAAATATGACAAACGCAATACATGAACAACTTGTACCTTGGTATGAACTCTTTCTCTCATATAACACATATTCGACCACACGGATGACTTAAAACATTGTGACTAAAGAAATGAACAGTCACTATAAACGAACGTATAATTATTTTAAATAAACTTGGAATCAGCGTGGCAATGGTAGCAATTTCTCCCTTTGTCATAATATTTCCAAACGTCGTCTGTGACAAATGGGTAAAAATGCACCTGCAAATCTAAAAGGGTTAACTGATTTGGATTGTCATTAAACCCTTCCCCACATATAGACCTTTTCTGAGACGTCATTTTGAAAACAGCGTTAAAGATGGAGAGATTGTTCTCCATTTGCCACAATGTTTTCAACTGTATTCAATTGTTACATATTCCATTTAAGAGATGTTCAATACTTGTGTCTAAATGTTCTCAAGTTGTCTTTGTTGTATGAGGGAACGGGATGATCGACACAGAAGCATTGAGTGTTGAAACGCGTAGACAGACTGTACGTGTGCACACTCATCTGAGTAGTTATTGAATATGTCCAACAAACAACAAATATACTAGAGACTTCCTGTAAAACATCTTGATATAAAACGTGGTAAATCTCCAACAAACAACACATATACTAGAGACTTCCTGTAAAACATCTTGATATAAAACGTGGTAAATCTCCAACAGCATCAGTAATTATGGACTAAAGTGGAATATATTCCATCTACAGGAAAAGTGTAACTCATGAAGACAATCTGCTCCATTTTTCACTATGTTTTCAAAAGTCTTCTGCTTTTGGGAATTTAAAAATAGTCGATGGTTCCTTAGCCTGTGACGTACCTAACATATAAACCCTTTCCGACATACAACATGTTTACAGCAGACGACTTTTACATCATCTAGGCATAATATAGAACATTTCAACAAAATTTGAGTTATTGGAACAGAGTCGAAAACAGTGCGGCAAAAGGAGAAATTGTTCATCGTGAGCAATTTCTTCTTTTGCCAAACTGTTTCCTGTAAAAATGGTTCTATATGTAGGAAAGGGTTAAATAATCTTCAAACAATTCCAAATCGATTCCACTTAATTCATGTTTACCAGATAACAACTGTTTTTTCTAGGGGTATTTGGGCCAAATGTTAAAATGCACTTTCCCCCAGAGTAGAAATGTGTTGACCTCTTTCTAGACTGAAGTAGGCGAAGCTGTTATCTCTTGTCTTCTGATATATATGTTTTAATAACACAAACATATAAACAAATATGAGCCGTTCCACGAGAAACCCAACAGTGTCGACTCTGCGTAAAATATCGACCCAGATCAACCTATGCTGTCAGCGCAGGCTAAACCGGGCAGATATATTCCGTCTCAGAGGAATATATTATATAGAGTAATGACCACAGTAGGCGAAAAGTATCTGCCCGGGTTAACCTGCGCGGAATGCTTAAGCTGACCCGGGTCGATACTTTATGCAATGTTGGTTTTGACGTGTAACGGCTCATATAGGTATGCGAGCGTTGTCCCGCCCCATATAGGTATGCGAGCGTTGTCCCGCCCCCTGTGGTATTGTTGATTGAGCCCCTATATATAGCAATCTGACGTAATTTAGAGATTTCGCTTATTTGAAAACTAGTAATTGGAAAACGCCGTGGGTGTTTGCAGTGTGTGCTGAAAACAATACTTTGATAACGGACTAATTCCAACAGCAACGTGTGCAATAAACGAAACTGTTCGCAGCATTTTGATTCATTGGTACTTCACAATCAAAGCACCACATGTACAAAAAGTTATAAAACATTCTTTATTAGTCGATGTCTAACTTTTACAAGTCAATGCTCTTATTTGCCCTAATGACATTCAGAGACAAGTAGTCATTTTTAATAAATAAATAATCAATTGATGTGACATCATTTCGATTTGTGTATGTTTAATCACGCAGCAGGCAGATTAGATGAAGATTCTAAAAGTCAATACATGAGCCGCGGCCCGCGAGAAAACCAACAGTATGGCCTCTGCGTCCGTGCAGGCTAATCCGAGCCAATACATTCTGCCCCAGGGGGATAGAAGCATAGTGTTAGAAAATTTGCGGGAGGCAAAAAGTGTCTATCCGGGTTAGCCTGCGCGGCATACTTAGGCTGATCCGGGTCAATACTTTACGCTGAGTCCACAATGCTGGTTTTCTCGCGGGACGGCTCACATTGTGAACTCTTATGATATATTCTCACCCGTTTCTCTTGTCTGACAATTGGACGATTGCAAGTTCATGGTCTTCATCTACTTATCAAATTGGCCACCAGTGGAAGTAAATCATTGTAGTTTTGGAAATTATGTATTGGCTAAAGGTTGAGCGTAAAATGTCGGCACATGTTTGTCGAAAGTTATAGCATATGTCTATAAGACATGTGGATGATTGGTGATAGCTTTGGTGATATCGTGAACAGGCTCGTCTAAATCGTCAATGCTTGTCTAATATGTAAGCCCCATTTTCGTCCTACGATGTTGGACGATTTACTTACACGTATTTTGGAATCAAGCCAAAGTATCAGTATCTATAACGCAGTGTCCTAAATCTTAGGATGGTCGAACGTCGTGAATTGATTTAGAACAAGCCGCGTCCTGGGACTTGGGGTAGTGCTGCTTCAGCTAAGACTGATACACAGTCTCTCCAGAAACTTCGCTTCACTGTCTAGCATACACCTGAATGTAAGACAAGCTAGATGTTGAGCCGTATTTCTTACACGGCCTTAACCTTTTCCCTCATCCAGACACCTGAATGTAAGAAAAGCTAGATGTTGAGCCGTATTTCTTACACGACCTTAACCTTTTCCCTCATCCAGACACGTGAATGTAAGAAAAGCTAGATGTTGAGCCGTATTTCTTACACGGCCTTAACCTTTTCCCTCATCCAGACACGTGAATGTAAGAAAAGCTAGATGTTGAGCCGTATTTCTTACACGGCCAACCTTTTCCCTCATCCAGACACCTGAATGTAAGAACAGCTAGATGTTGAGCCGTATTTCTTACACGGCCAACCTTTTCCCTCATCCAGACACATTTGGACGCATCTACAGAAGACGACTCATGAACACATTCAGACTAACGGAGAAATTGCTCATGATGAGCAACTTCTTTTAAAATGTGCAAAAGAGTTTTCAACTCTACATATGTTTGCTGATATGTTTTCAAAGTTTATGTGTTATGAAGTGTTGTATGTGGTATATGATAAACCATTTCCAGTGATACGGTTAAGAGATGCAACGATGCCCGTTATCGACAGACTCGGTTCCCATATCGATGTTTTATGAAAGTCGAAGTCAGACGCGGAAAGGAAAAATCAACTCATTCGTGTTCATCACAAATATTCCACCAATCTGTTCATGTAATCTAACCCAAATTGAAATATCGTCTGGCATAGGCTGCTTGCAACTTTTATTGATTAATTTGCGAACAGTGCATTATAAGATCATCCTACACGGGCGCGCATTGCGGATCTTCACTTGTCGGTAAATTCACTTTGATTGTTTGTCCCAGGACTCGGCTCAAGTAGACATGAAGGAGCAGTTTAATAATTGGAATATATCGCTTGTACGAAAACAAACAGTCCACTTTGTATCGTATCGACATTCCATTCATCCTGACAACCAGCCTTGTGTTCACGTATCAGCTGGAAACTTCATTCGGGCTTTTCCGTGAACATAGTTTACTTTATACGAATTGGGGCGGCCTTTTTAACGTTTACAAGATAGGCAGGATCAACTTTGATTTTAAGAACTAAATACTGTAGTACCAGGTCTTATAATTATCAATTAACCCTTCCACTTACAGAGACATATTGATGTATCTGTAGTACCTGGTCTTATAATTATCAATTAACCCTTCCACTTGCAGAGACATTTTGATGTATCTGTAATACCTGGTCTTATAATTATCAATTAACCCTTCCACTTACAGAGACATATTGATGTATCTGTAATACCTGGTCTTATAATTATCAATTAACCCTTCCACTTACAGAGACATATTGATGTATCTGTA
>JAUELF010151672.1:0-25137 GCA_031471495.1 Clinocardium nuttallii | reverse complement strand
TTCAGTTTATGTTTAGTTTCCATACTTATTAATCTAGATGTTTTCGAAGCTGTGTACTGCAGATTTTCAGTATGTGGGAAAGGATTTACTTTGTTTTGATGCCTCTTTCTAAACCTAACCCTTTTCCCTGATACAGAGGATCAACAGATGACATTGTAATGCAACTAAAGTATCATTCATTTATATGGAGGTTTGCCTTACTGTAAATACTCACATGCAGATATAGATGGGACACCTGCAGTCAAGGTCTTTTGAAAACATAAATATACAAAAGGAGTTATTGCTTATTTCTCAATTTGCCTCAACATTTTCAATTCGATTTAAAAAATTATACTTTTATGTGTTGGGATTTTTCATGTTTGTCTTGTTGTTTTCAAAGTCATCTGGCTGGCACAGATGTGTTATTTATTGAAAAGGTTTATTCCATATGAGCCATTCCACAAGAAAACCAGTATTATGACCTCTGCATAATGTGCCAACCCAGATCAGCCTGCACAGGCTTAACCAGGCCGACACATTCTGTCTTAGGGAGATACAGGTATATAGTTATGATTCCGGAAACAGAAAATCCACAAGAAGTATAAAGTGTCTTTCCGGGCTAGCCTGCGCTGATCCGGATCGATAATTTACACAATGATGGTTTTTTCACGGAATGGCTCATTTGTTCAAAACTTGTCTTTTCAGGTGGAGGTGAAGCCGTATGTGTTGGATGATCAGATGTGTGACGAATGCCAGGGTGCAAGATGCGGTGGGAAATTTGCCCCATTTTTCTGCGCCAATGTCACCTGTCTACAATACTACTGTGAACAGTGCTGGGCTCAAATCCACTCCAGACCAGGCCGAGAGTTCCACAAGCCCCTTGTGAAGGAAGGGGCAGACCGACCGAGGGCTGTTCCATTCCGGTGGTGCTGAATCCCTGAAAAACCCCAAGTCACTTTTGTCATGACTTGCTTTGTAATATTTTTATACACAACATTTCTACCATATCCTCTTAAGTCACTTTTCTCACATAATTCAGATACATAGTCAGAACACTTATAATACCTTTTTTAAAAAGTAAAAGTAGACAGTTTTTCATACAAGGATTAACATAGTATTGAATAAATGGGAGTATATGACATTTTGTAATATTTGTAATGAATAGCTACAGTCCTCTTAGTAGTCCGCATATTTATTTTATAAATGATTAAACTAAATAGTGAAGAAAGCGAACAAACTATTTTAAATAATGTCAAATGGACATTTTTAAAATAGAATGATATAGTATTCTGACATAAAGTCTTTAAATGGGCATTACGTATATTCATTACAAATATTTTGCTATGCACTAGGCAGGATGATCCATTTGGTGATATTTTGATTAGTCCATACAAACAGAGCTCAACATTTTGAAATTTAACCCCCTTTCCCACTTGCAAACTCATTTTGAGACATTGGCCACAATGTTTTCAACTCTTTTCAATAATTAAACCTTTTTTATATGGATTTTCTATATATTTGGATGGATGTTCTCAAAATTGTCTGCTGCAGATTTCTTGAATTTGGGAAATGAGTGAAGAAAAAAAAAATCATGTAATCATAAGATTTGATCACCATAACATTGTAGGATGCTGAAAAAGTATCTGTATGAAACAAAAAGAAATTGTTTGCATGAATTTTAGTTGAGGACTAAATTAAGTGACAATAAGATCAGATAATCTTTAATATCTTAAAAAAACAATATCATTACTGAACTAGTCAATAACATGTACGTTTCATCTTTTCTAGATATTTTTGGTACAAGTTTTGTATTAAGTGTTCTTTTTTCAACAATTTCATGTAATAAATTTGTAGCAGTAGGTAATAAAACGAGGCAATATGTTGCTGATTGGCATATTAGACACCGTTGAATCTTGAAGTACACATAATTGCCTATTTTGTATTTTTTCAGTAATTCAGTGAGCAGTCTTTGTATAAAACTAAAGAGTGACTGAAATGCAGACTTAGCTTACATATATTTTTGTATTTGTTTTGATATTTTTGATAATTTTTCTAGGAAAACAAAAAATTTGTTTGGATGTTGAGCTGTTGTGTTTCCATAGTAACCATGACTGTCATTTTTTATCTGTTACCTACCAACAAGTTTTGTTTTGTAATATTGCTCATCTCGCCCTTTTCCTGAGTGGTTCTGAATTGAAAATACCTTGACAATGAGTTTGATTATGGTTGAAATGATAAAATCAATAACTAGTTTTAATCTGTTATTGTATAGTTACCGTATGCAATATAAACACATTTCCTAATTGTAAATATCTTGGGAACTTAAGTAATTGGAGACAGAAATCACTTGAAAGGAGAAGCAGAAACAGATGTTACACAACTTCTCTATTTCCCAGTATGTTTCCCAGAATAGTTACTGCAGATTTGAGAGAGTCAAGAGGGAAAGTTTTTATAAAGAAATGGCTAAAAAAGTATGATAAGTTAGAACGTGGTTATGCTTGCTTTTGCCACAGTATTTGAACATTTCTTGATCTGTTCACATGCATGCCAGTGAGAGCCGGATCAGGGTCTCTAGCTTTATGTAGTGTAAAACATAATTAAACTGCTTACCTTGGCTCTATTGCCTAATTCTTACAAGTGTTGTTTCCGGTACTGAAACTATGGTTTTCAAGTAGATGTTTGGAATTTTTGTTTGAAGATGCAGTTCATTATGGTGGTTGATTGTTTCCCACGTGTTAAGTATATTTTTACGATCTAAATGCTTTTCCTGTTGAGGTGTTTTGTAAAAATTAGCGTAGGTTGTCTACACGGTTTAAACTTGTTATTGATCATATCTAACTTCTGATAGCTCTTTGAAGTTGACACTTCTATACTCCTAACTTATCCATAAATCCTCTCAACCAGATGCCAACGACACCTATTAATGACTCCAATTGAAAATTTAAGTGCCTGTTTCATAACAGAGACGTTTACAAACCATTATACTTTTTAAAAAATTCCAAAGTTAAAAACAAATAATAATACAGTATATATGTGTAAAAACATTATGCTGTGATTGTACTAGTTCATCTGGGTAAACAAGTTTGCAAGCACATTAGCAAAGCAAGAAAAACAGAAATCTTTAAAAATAATAAATATTTATGAGCATTGTTATTATTTCATTGTACAGCTCTTGTGTTGGAAGAGTATGACAGTATATATAAGCACACAGACACATCCTCCCATTTTAATGAGTCGTTCAAAACATTCCATGTTCCTGTAGTTTGAAACAATCAGCAGTTGGCAATTAACCAGATTAAGACCTTTCCTTCATAGTACTTCCATTTGTTGATGTTTGTAAAATAACTGATACATTAAAATAGTATATGACAGAAAGGGTAATATTTCGAGGGCTTGGCTTAAAATTTGTATTTTTTTTTTCCAAGGTTTATCACCTCGGCATGAAGTCTGTTATAGGCTTCAAATCATTTTTCTTGGTAAACAATGGAAATTTAGGTTCTGAGCAATGGCACCTAAATTTGCATTGTTTACAAAGGGGTCAAAATTGCCCCTAAACCAGGGATTTCAAAATCGGTTTTTAGTTACAACCGTTAACCGCCAAGCCCTCGATTTGCTTGATAAACACTCGTTGATGTAAGAATTTTCAATTCTCAGTCAATGTAGAGGAGACATATTCCAACTTTATTCTTTTGACATTTGTGTGAATTACACCCACGATTTATGAAGGGACTACCTATAAATATATTTCATTTTGTTCAGCTTTAGACATAGATGTATTATCATTTCTGTACTGAAGCATTTGAGGATGATATCCGTGGATTAGAGACAAACATGGATAGGAAACATTCTAATGATTTGTGATGCCTGTTTAAAACCCATATGGTATCCTTGAACTAATAGATTATCTATCTTTATCCACTATTAATACCCTTCCTGACAAAGTGACTTGTGTTGGATATGAGTTTGAATTTAAGAAGACATGTTTTGTTTTTTCAGTTTTACTTGCCTGTGTTTTTTCTACTTTTGTTACTTTTTAGTTTCTTATTATTTATGTCAATTTTTTTTATATATAAAATATATTTATATTTTGATAAAAAAAAGAAGCACACAGAATCATTTTTTTCTTGTAATTAGTTTTCTAATTTCCTTTTGTTATTATCATATTTAATTTCCTTATTTTTTTTGTATATTTTTACTCCTGTTCATATGTGCTGAAGCTTGAAAGCCATTACTTTAACCTTTTCCCACATTCAAAATACTTTTGACACATTTGAAGCTGATGACTTTTGCCGCAATGTTTAAATATATTTATATTTATATCTTCATTTATGATGATTTTCCATAATATCCAAAGGTTTCTGCTGAATGTTTGTTGTATGTGGGAAAGGGTTAATTAACCCAATCATAACAAGTGTCTGTAAGTGCACACAAAGAAACAATCTATAAAAATTGAATGGAAAATGAAAGCCTCCGAAAGCCTCATTTTCTGTGTAATTTTTCTTTTGAATTTATGTAAGCATAAATTTAGGGGAATATTATTAGTACTGTTTCTGTCAATATTTTATTTATGTTGGATTTTAGTAGTACAAGGGATGCTTGCAATACAAGATAAAGAATCTATATATTTATATATCTGTAAAATTCAGTCAGTATTTTATTTCCTTAAAATAGAAACATTTATTTATATCCTAGTAGTCGTTAGTGTGACCATAAAGAAAATTAATCATTTCCCACATATAGACCCTTCTGACGCCTCTGAAGTAGATGATTTTGGAAAACATAGTAGCAAATGGAGAAATTGTCCATTATGAGCAATTTCTCCATTTGCCACAATATTTTCAACTCCCATTTAATATTTATTATACTTCCCTTTATAGAGATTAGTCATTACCCTAATATATGTGGGTATGTTTTCAGAGTCGTCTGCTGAAGTATGCTGTATGTGGGAAAGGGTTAAAGTTTGATTTCTAAAATTTTAACTACAACACTTTTGAAAGTTTGGGATGTAAGAAAGAGGTAAAGCCATCATCATATCATGGCTAGCAATCATAGATCTTGTATGGCTGTCATTTTTATTCAATCTTTATTTCCTTGTTAACCCTTTACCTGCTGAAGAGGACCCTTCATGTCACTGCAACAGAGAACTTTTTAACATTGTTGGAGGGAGAAGCAATCTCCCCATTCCCCACACTTGTCTTCAACAGTGTATAGGCATCAATACCAAGTATTTAGAATCCTGTTGTTAGTGCTCAATGCATATGATCCTGAAACCATCATAACAGGTAAAGGGTTAAACAACAGTTGTAGTTACTTATATGTATATGGTCATGGTAGACTTTTTTACAAAGAGTTATTTTTATAGTGAGTTAGGTTCTAGTCAATCAGAAGCTGCCATATATGTTTTGTTTTTGAATTGAGTTGGCTAAATATCTTTAGAAACCTTTTCAGCTTTTCCCCTGAAACAAGACATAAAACATGTATGCAACATACAATTGTAACACATAAAACATGTATGCAACATACAATTGTAATGCTTTCTGGAAGTTTTAACTTCCATTACCCAGAAGTCATGTCCTTTAGTACAGATCTTTTTGATTAAAAGTTTTTAAATAGCAAATCATGCAATTTTATATTCCTATATGCCTAACCCTTTCAACATAGAGACTTTTTTATGCCTCTATAGCAGACGACTTTTTGAAAACATTGTGCAAAAGAAGAAATGCACTTTCTCATTAAGTCGCAATGATTTCAACTGTATTTACTTACTATACTTTCAAATGTTGATATTTACCAAAGTTTTGCCCATATGTTTTCAAAGGTTTCTACTGCAGATTTGTTGTATAGGGGAAAGGGTAAAGTTTATGGCTATGGAATCTTTATTTAATTCTTCCAAAGTTAAGCTTGTAGGCTCTCTCTCAATGTGACAAAATCAACAGAAAATATAGGAATTTAGCAAAAATGAAATTTTAATTTAAAGAAAGAAAAAAATAAATAGAAGGAGAATGTGCTTTTTATCGTTAACTTTATCCTTTTCTACTATTTGTTAAAAGTGTATGTTGCAAAGATGTTTATAATAATGTTTATGAATTCCTGAAGTATAATAAGAGACTACTCTCAACTGTCATGAAGACTTTCTCTAGAAAGAGTTTAATAACTGCTTTGCTTGTTTGATTAATTTATGTTTATTTTTGTTTAGTTTCATTTTCAGTTGTGTGCATTATGTTGTGTAAATTTTGTGCTTGAAAAGTGCATCTGCACAGGTAGTTTGGATGTAAGGTTGTTGTTTTTATCAAATTGTTTGTATTTTTTTTAAACACTGCAAGGTCTTTAATGTATTGGAGATGATAAAATATTAAAAGTGATTTGATTGCTTATTTCAGGTATTAGGATGTTCAAGTACTGTTTATTTTTTATAAAGATGAAAGCATTTGAAGATATGACCTTGAATATCAAAGGTCACTGAAGAATCAAGGTTAAGGTCAGGGATATTGTTATATTTGTGTGATATAAAAAGCCTGTTAAATGAGAATTCTCCACAGTTATTGTAAATATACTCTTGAAGGAATTTTAATAATTCATTAAACAAATACTTATCAATATGAATTGTATTTATATAGTTTGTGAATTTTGATGAAGAGGTCAAAATGCAATACAAAGCAATAAGAGCTATTAACTGTAGTTTTAGGAGTCTCTTTCATTGAAAATGTGTTTAAGGTGAAAGGTTCAATATAATTTAATTATTTAACATGATGTTGAATACAGTTTGTTAGTGATTGTGATTCGCCCACTTCAGCAGTCACTCTTGCTTTAGCTATGATAAGAAAGAGCTCATCTCACTATAATTGTAGTTTTTCAGTTAATTCAAGGAATAGATTCAAACTACTGGTTATAATATTGTTCTTATACCCAAGTATTAGGCAATGTGCAATGTCCAAAGCTTAGCAGTGTTAACTAATAGAAGTAGTAGTTTAGAAATGCAGTCCTAATTTCTTATACAAAGTATCTTTTAACCCTTACCAGCCATTTGCAGACGACTTTTGATAACATTGTGTCTAAAGATGAAGTTGCTCATGATGAGCAATTTCATCTTTGGCAACAATGTTTTTAATTTTATTTAAGAATTAAGCTTTTTTGGAGATTTATCAGGTTTTTTTCACCAAGTTTTAAAAGTCGTCTGCTGCAGATTTGTTGTATGTGGGAAAGGGTTAAGTCCTGACCGTTACTGTATGTTAACATGCATGATTTCAAGTCTGATCTCAATCTCAAGATATTCTCTATGTCAACCCATTATCCCTTTCCAACATACAGCAAATCTATAGCAAAGGACTTTCAAAACATTTATGTAAACATATTGAAAAAATCCTTGAATAAAAGTAATTATTGAATTGAGTAGAAAACATAGTGGCAAAGGGATTCATTTCTTATAATGAGCAATTTCTCGTTTTTGCGACAATGTTTTCAAAAGTCGTCTGCTGTAAGTGGCAAAATTTATTTTATGGATTCGTCCAAATCCAAAAAAACTCCCCGATATGGACCATTTAGACACCTCTGCAGCACATGAATTTTGAAAAAAGAGTGATTGCTCGAACGGGCCATTTCACCATTTCTGTCAAACTTATTCTTTCAAAATATGAAGATACTACATTTATCAGGAATAGGATTCAACAGAATTTCATAGTGAGAAGAAGTAAGCCTACAACACACATACAAACAGTAATTTATAGGATTTTTTAATAATTATCTCTGCAGTCATTTGCTCAATAGGAATTCTTATTTTTGGTTGGTATGGGTGTTAGTATATAAGCAGCTTAGAGATATTTTTGGTTATGGATTTTTGGTATGTTTGTGCTCTGTTAGAGGGTTTTTCTCTCTTTTTATGTTTATATCTGGGATAGATATTTTATATATATTTGTTTTATTTATTTAGCCAGTACAATATTTTTAGTATGAAAAAGTCATACAAACTAGTCCTGTCCTTGATTATCAAGTGCTTCATGGTTTTCTAACTAGTCCTGTCCTTGAATGTCAAGTGCTTCATGGTTTTCTATATGAGAAAATGTGTCGACATTTAAAGCTTAAATTTGTATATTAAAAAAATAACACAAAAGATTTTTGGTGAATTACAATCTGTAGGACTGATCACAGATCATAATAATGCATCCATGAATGGTACTCTAAGAGTGGCAAAATTTCAATGCAATTGCATATAATGGTATTTTATTTGCGGAACCCTTTAACAGCATAGAGGAAGGCAATGCATGTCTCCTTTTAGTATGCTGAAAGTATTTTCCCTTGTGATTCAACTAAGAAGGGTTGTAAATTGAGTTAGATCTAGTTATTTTGTTTACAACATTGTTGACTTGTATATATTAGTATATATTTTGATATTTTAAATGATGAGTCATCCTTCTAGTCACTGATAGTCGTGAGATGCTAGTCATGCCTATTTCTGTACATTATATGGCTGTTATATTATTCACTTAAATAACACGGTCTTGTAGATTTGGTATGTGGCAATCTGAAAAGTGTGGGCTTCATGCAAACTAGTTGTAACTACCGTTACATCTTGTTACTTTTACAACTGTTTTGTGTGAGGCCCGTGGAAATGTATGCTTTGTTTCAAAATTCGAAAAGTTAGGAATTTTGGAAATGTTTGTCATTTATTTTAGCAAGGAGTTAGTTCATTGAAAGGTTGTGACCTCTTAAGACAAGCTATAACAGCGATGCAGCTGATAGTTATTTATTTACGCCTCCAACAAATTGTACCATGTTAAAAGAGGGGATGTTTGCTTCTTTATTTGAGCGGTACTCCAGGAAAATCAAACTGTTTAATTATTCAATTAAAATGATTTATTGATAAATGGCCACCGGCCTTTACATAATACAGAAAGTATACACAAATACATACATTCAGTATTTACATATATACAAATATCTGGCTGCATTGCCTATCCATGCTATTAGATCCGAATAGAAATTGTTTTTTTTAGAAGTTTGTTGAAACCTTCTATAAACTACTTGAGATCAGTGCGGAATTAGATTAGAAGGCTCTGTGGTTGCACAAGCTAATCTGGATCTAATTGGGTCACAAAGACTTAATGTTTGTTTTCACAGAGCACCGCTCAAATAAGTTATCAAATACAGGTTGTTGGGATTACATACCAGTAATATATAGTGAATATGTATAGTAGTAACATAGGCCTTTTTCTATGAATAGCAAAAAGCTATTTACATAGTGTTGGAGATGGGTTATTTTTAGTAGCAATTTCTCTTATGAAATGTACAAGTTTTATTTTTATTTTTCTGTTTGGTGACATGTGCCGGTTGTTAAGTATTTATTCTATTATTGTTGTTAATATTATTCCTTGTGAAGTGTTATTTGTATCCACACTGGTTTTAAATTATTTTTTAATTTGTAATATTGATAACAGGAAAACTTGTTGTTGATTTCCTTTATTTGGTTAATGTTGGTATTTTAACTGTTCAGTGTTTATTAATGATTTCATTATTGTATTTAAGAAAAAATATGTAAAAAAAAATATGAAAGAAAAAAGTTGTAATTAAGATATTTTTTAAGCTTTTTTTTTTATTTAAGAAAAATGAGGTTCACTTTTATAATATTTTTGCCAAATGATAATTTTAATACATGAACATGAATAATGGAGTCAATATTTATAATTCATTTTAAATGTTTTGTAAGCTTTCATCAGGTTAGTTGAAACGACATCTTTGCATTCAGCAGAGGGTATTTTCACTGCACTGAATAAGAACATTTTCTTCAGTTTGTCAAATAGACAAAGTGTTTTGTTTTATTTTCATAAATCATACTGGAAGAAAACCTGCATTTGTGAAGGTTTTTTTTTATGGAATTGCCATACAATTCCTCATTTCCTATTTCATACAATGTTAAAAAACATAGTGGGAAAAGGTAATAATGCTCATTATTTTTTTTCAAAAAATTGTCTGCAACTGAAACATCAAAAGTTTGTCTGTTTGGGTGATGGAAAAAATAAATAAATTGATCTAAGTTTTAGGTGGTTGATAGTTGCCGATTCCCAAAGTTAGTCTTTTCTCTCTTGTCTTGAGTCTGTCAGTTGGGAGAAGGTACTTGTTGGCAATGCAGAACAGTGTAGGTAGGTTCTGATCACCATCCCTGTCCACCTGCTCTGTCTTATCAGAATCTTCTACCATAAGCTTATGCAAATAACATGAGAACAGAATAGATATTTGATAAGACTGGGTGGATGCACAGGCTGATCTGCATGTATACAATTGACAAACCCCTTCCTCTTTCCCAAAACAGGCTCATATATTATTGACTACCAAGTACAAAGCAAACTGAATTGTTGACAAAATGTGACATATTTACAAACATTTCTTGGATTTATTTTCTTTAAATAGTTGATGACAGACATTTGTTTATGAGTATTAAGGTGCTATTATTTAACTAAAATAAAATTATTGATGGATGCAGAATTTTATACTTTACTGTTTTGATTGAAAATTGACCCATGCTAGAAGAGACTAGTAAGTATGGCAGATACAAATAAACCGATTGCGGATGTCTGCTAAATGTTCTATAACAGGATCTCTAATACAGACATTAATATAATGTCTTGAAAAGTATATAAACATGTTTAATACAGAAATGAAAACAGTGCAGGAACATAAAAAATGCTTGCTTTAACTTCCATGATGTTTTCAGAATTTCTGTGCTGCAGGGGTCTTTTAAGGACACTTTGAGAAAAGTTAACGTACAGATATTGAATGAATTGTCATATTTAGGAGAACAAAATAAATAAAGTTTGACAAGAATCGGTTATGATTGTCCAAAAGAACAATGAGAACTTTTCTTGTACTGTTTTCAATTGAGTATGAACAAGACACATTAAGATTCAATAAGGTTCTAAGGGCTAAAAACCCTTTTCATATTTAACAGAAAGTATCTGAAACTATTTACTGGAATCTTTAAAGATTTAACCCTTTCCCACATACACCAAATCTGCAGCAGCCGACTTTAAACATGTTTTGTCAACAAATGGAAAATCTTTATAATGGAATGGATAACCAAGGACTAAAAGTGGAAAACATTGTGGCAAAAGGAGAAATTGCTCACAATGTTTTCAAAAGTCATCTGCTTCAGATGCATCAGAAAGCATCTGTATGAGGGAAAGGGTTAAATTTTCCATTCAGACTTTTTCATCGTCATTTTTTTTATATATAAGTTATGGATCCTTTCATTCACTCGGTATGGAAAATAAAACAATCACAAATAAAAACTCGATCTTTAGTCGTTATTTGAACAGGACTTTGCTTGCATATTCCTTTGAATATGGGAAATAGTATGTTGTTATCATAACCATACAGTTGTTCCCTGCAAATAAAGAACTTGTGTAGCAGATCCGTCCGATAACTGTTATAACAAACAATTATTGAACGGCTACTTTGTAACCATTCCTCACATACAACAATTCTATGATTTTGAAAACATGAAGGCAAAAAGATGGAAAATCTCTAAAGATGAAAGAATAATCATTGAAAAGAGGATAAAAAATTGTGGCAAAAAGAGAAATTGTTCATAATGAGTGAATTCCACTTTTGTCATAATGCTGCAAAACTTGTCATCTACAGAGGCTTCAACATTTGTCTGCATGTGGGAATGGAATAACTGAATACAGTGTCTGTTATGTATGAGGGGTCCTCACCATACATAACACTATGAACTTTGAATGAACCAGTCTAGAAGAGATTGTTGTTTTGGTATCATACGTATATTCAATATATCCCATGTAATTATAGATTTTCTCTCTTTACTGACCATTCCAAACTTTGAAAATAAACAATTATTTTTTTTATATCTTTAGACAATTTGCACTGAAAGTGTGTTTTTTCAACAAGTTCCTACCTAAAAGCATGCCTGTTAACTGGCAACCTTTTTATAATCACTATTTACTCTTTTCTCGATGCATAAAATCCGTAAAAGACTACTTTGAAACATCTAGACTGAAATAAGTAAATCTTTATAAATGGAAGTAAAAACAATAGAGTGGAAAACATTGTTGCAGTAGGAGAAATTACTCGTTATAAGCAATTTCTTCTTTTGCAACAATTTTTTGAAAAGACATCTGCTGCAGATGTTTAAAATTGCATCTGCATGTGGAAAATTAAACTTTCTTTGGTTTATTCAGATTAAACGTCACAAATACATACTAAGAGCAGGCATGCTTTTAGATCCATTTAATTTCATTATGTAACTTTTGAAGGCAATATGATATATCTAGAGTTGTGAAAGAAAACACAATCAAATTCGGAGTTTTATTTTTTTATTCAGCTTTTTATCAATAACTAGACACCATTAATTTTGTCCTCATTCACGCACCATCATTCTTGATATTATTTCACTCTGCTTCTAAACCGAAGGAATACAAGAAAATCAGTATGCTTTTATATTTTCTTGAATGTCACTCAGAGCTTTAGATAAGGGACGTTTTGCATGTTCAAAAATCATTATTTGACCTTGTACATGTAACCCTATGATGTGGGTACTTAAAAGAATGGTTTCATTTTGAAGATTCTTTTGAGTACCTTCACCATAGGGTATGATTAGATGATAAGAAAGATATTGTGGAGAAAAGAGCTGTATACACCTCCTAATCTGGACATCTGTTCTCTTTTGTTGTTTACTGTATAATTATATAGCTGGCAATATAGTCAGAGGTTACTTTTTTCTGATAATATAAGTCATGCTCTCTGCAAAACCAGTGTTGGGCATTTCATTAGGTCCAGATCAACCAGCAAATCTGCACTGTTGGCTTATAAGACATTGAAGGTTTCAAAGTAATTTTTGACAACAGACTTCTTGGAGCTTCGGCTCATATGTTCAGTAAAGAAATGATTTTAGGAAAGATGGGAAAAAGACCAAATGGGCAACATTATACTAAAACCAAGCAAACCATGTTTTTTTGTGTGCATCAAGCAAAGATCCAGATCAGCAATGAGGTCTAATCAGGATCTTCCCTTTTCACCTTTCAGTCATGCAAGCATACAGGAAGTCTCTTGAGTATGATTATGATAAAGAAAAACCCTGACTATATAATTATACAAGTATACACGATAACAGTGATTGCCATCAATTTCAAAGCCTCTGAAAGTTGTTTTGGTGTGGCGTGGATCAAATGATCTCCTTGAAGACATTGACTGCCATGTATCATTGCTGTATCAGAGTATGACAGATAATTTGTTTTTCTGCATTGGTCCGGTAGGTGTTAATTATAATTAACACATTGGGACCAGAGCTCATGAATAATTCAATCTGGTAATGTGGTCAAAACAGATGACCCCTTGTGAACCTGCAGTGATTAGCATTGCAAGAATGGTTTTATCCTATATTCCTTTTTCCCAATAATGTGACAATCCTGTCTTCTGCAGCAATCTATGGAATCTCCCACTTCTAAAACATTATATCTTGTAAAATATCTACGCAAAACTATGGAAAATCTCATTAAATAAATGTATAAATATGGAATGAAGTTTAAAACATTGAGGCAAAAGGAGGAGTTGGTCATCATGACAAATTTCCTTTCTCACAATGTTTTTAAAAGTCTTGTAAAGTTAATTCCATTTGCTGCAGAGGACAGGCCTTTTTTCTGAATTGGGGAAAGGATTAAACTATTTTCCTTCATTGGAATAAGTATTCCTGGTTGTAAAGATTAAGAAATAAAGCTGAAATCATGTTTTTGCGTGGACAGGCTCAAATGATGTTTTTAGTCATCTACATCTGAAAATATTTGAGGATAATTGTAACAGGAACATTGGGGTATCATTTTGATAGAGTTGAAAACATGGGAAACGAAGAAATACACCTTTTTCCCCGCAATATTTTCAAAAGTAATTTTTTCGCAAAGGTATATAATGTTGTCTGTATTTAGTAAATTGCTGAGGACTAAATAACTTTGTTTTTTGTGTTTCCTGATTTTAAATATTATAAAGCTTACAGGATATTTTTGTTCTTGGAAAGAAATTCAACTACTGCCTTCTATAAATTTACTTTGTGTTCAATTAATATGAAGTGGCTTCTTTAAATTAAAATGAAAAAAGAAAAGTAACTGGTCACTTGTGGACACTTTCATATGATGCTTTGATAGGTCAACGGAAAAGATTTAGCAAGACATATTTACCTCTTATAAGGAAATCTCTTCAAATGTGAATTTATTGTAAATGAAGGATTTTGTTTTAGAACATAATGGATTAATGTTGTCTACCTCTTATTTGATTATATTTTGACTCAAAAATTGAGTTGTGCTCATAAAAGGTTCCTGAAAACTTCTGGAGAACAGATTAGACCTTGACCCCATCCCACGCATTCTGAAAACATTGTGTAAAATAAGCAATTGTTCTTTCATTAATAGAGGCTCACCATATTTTTGCGTAGCGGTGTTCAAATTTGACTGCTGCAGAATTGTTGTATGCGGGAAAGGGTTAAAACTATAAAAAGAATAGCAATTGTCATCAAATAAGGGTCATGTCGCTCATAACCCTTTCCCCCAAAATATGTGCTTCATGGGAATTTGAAAACATCAAGGCAAAAGCAACCTAAATCTGTGTAAATGAAACTAAAATTTTTGAATTCAACTATGTGGCAAAATTCTCCATTGAAATATGAGAAATTTCTCCTTTGTCTGCTGCAGATGCGTCAAAATGGGTTTGTAAGTGGAAAAGGGTTAATATTAAACCAACCAAATGATGTTGGTACACTGTATTTAAAAGAATCTCCTCATCAAGATTATTCTTTTGAGTACACACAACATAGGGTTTAAGGGTCAAGTATTTTAGAATGTATAATGTACACTTTATCCAGAGCTCTAAATGTAATGTCTTTTTTT
The DNA here is from genome assembly GCA_031471495.1 of Clinocardium nuttallii. Taxonomy (NCBI): domain Eukaryota; kingdom Metazoa; phylum Mollusca; class Bivalvia; order Cardiida; family Cardiidae; genus Clinocardium; species Clinocardium nuttallii. The sequence goes on along the minus strand of JAUELF010151672.1, from coordinate 10,276 downwards.
CCAAGTCAAGAAGATCCTGTATACAGAATAACCTTATCTTTCCCTTAACCCTTTCCTTCATATGACAATTCTGCAGCAGATGGATAACCCCTATGACTAAAAGTGAATAAACATTGTGACAAAAGGAGAAATTGCACGTTTTGTGCAATTTCTTCTATTGTCACTGTTTTCAAAAAGTCATCTGCTGCAGAGGCGTCAAAAAGCGTCTTTATGTGGGAAAAGGTTAAAAAAATGAGCAGTTTTTAAAATAAGACTGGAGATGATTTTTTGTGGAGGTTGAACTTTGAATTGTTGACGGTGCTGCACAAGGAAATGGTGGAATTGATAAGGCTTTTGTAATGCTTTTGACTAATTTAATTTGATTCTGTTCTTTTCCTGCAGTGGTGTTTCCCCACGTTTATAGCAATTCGAAGGAATTTGTATTTTCATATTTTTCTAAGAAAGATGTTTTATTTTAGTACATGTATGTGTTTTATAATAAAAGAAAAAGTCAAATAGTTGGACATGGTGATTTTTTGGTACGGTATAGTTTTATATATTTCATGTAAACATTGTGTTGTGAATGCCTAGTTAACATAGAAAATTTAACAAAGTATTTCTTATGTCAGATGTCAAATGAAATATGTCCAGTTTTACAATGTTTCTGTCTTCTCATGTAGCAGAAAATATACTGTAGAAACTTTCATTGTTCAGCATAAAATATTGGAACTATTTGCCTTTAATTCTTGCAGCAAAATAAGTAAATGTTTCGGCTATCTGATAGCCTTTTAGAAGATTTCAGTGTTTGACTGCTTTTCACATTTTAAGTTTTAGACATTTAGTCATAATGTTCTTAATAGAAATACTTTAAGGAATTTGTGCTTTCTCATTCAAAAGTTCTTCTTTTTACTGCTTTTTAAAGAGACCGGTTAAATTAGTTATATTTCATCTGGATTCTTTATTTTGTTTTTTCAATACAGTCATGTTTATCACAAAACATGCTTGGCAACGTTGTTAACATTCCTTTAATGCCCCCTGTGAATTTTCATGACATCTAAAAAACAAATGAATCTTAAAATAGTATTAATGAAGCTAAATGATCAACATACAAATGGACCATCTCCGAAGTAGGTTTAAGCTACCACCTGAATAGGATTACACCATGGACTTTTTCTACATACAACGAAGCTGATGCAAAAAGGTTTGAAAACATCATGGCAAACAAACATTGAAAAATTATAAATCATAGTGTAAATTATAGCAAAAGGAGAATTTGCAATCCGCCTTTTGTCAAAAGTTATTTTTCCAAGTATATAATATGTTGGTTGCAAACAAACAACAATCCAGCATAATGAATTAAGACATTAGCATTAATTTAAATGTTACAACAAGTAACAAGCCTAGATTAACATCAGTCTGTAGGCAGATCTTGATCTTTCGAAATGAAAAAAATTGTCAAGAAATATTATTGAGTTAAAAGAAGTAAACAATAAAACAAACATTGATGTGAATCAAGGATTGATGGATAATATTTGTACAAACTGTTTCATTGCTATGGGGCAGACCACTAAATAGCTTATAGATTTGAACAGCTGCCGTCTGCTATAAGCTTTATTACTCCTTATGGAAAATCAATCGTTGAGGCTTTTCCCTCCTTGATCCCTATATTAGTGGCGATCTACGAAAACTAACCTTTGGCTTTTGTGACCAGTGTGGTAACAGATCAGATTAATTTAAGTCGCTAAATAAGTTCATTTATCTGGTTAGCTGATTCAAGTTATATTTTATGATAATGGACACCTGTCTCTTTATTCAATAAAAAGAACTGTTTTTAGTAAGAACCATAATAACAAAGTTTTGGTGAATTCAGTCAAACAAAGAAAAATAATGATACTTTATGCCATTAGATGGTGTCCTACTGTCTATGTCAAATGAGATATCTTTATTTTATTGAATAAGAAATTCCACATAGAAGTTTTCTATTCCAAGGGTATTTTTTCCCAAGCATTGAACTTATCCGACAGAGAAAAGAGAATTCCATCAAAGTAATTGACATTTTGTTCTGATACACAAAATTACATATTACTTTTAATTAAGCTATACAAAAAGATGCCATTTTAAATACTACATGTATTATTCTTTTAATGTTTCTTTTTCCTTTTTATAACTTTCACTGTTAACTCAGGGAAAGAGTTTTCACACAGGAAAGAATGCAGCTTGCACTGTTTGGAAAAAAGATATACGTTGTATATTGAAAAGGCAATTTTACTTTAATTTTCTCTGCAAGATATATATGCAAGAGACTAATATTTATTAGCTTAAAAATATATCAATTGACTTTTCTCCAAGTTAAAGATTCCCATCAAAGCCAGAAAGTATATTTCATACATATTTGGCATGAGAATTTAGAAAAAAGCAGTTTTGTAAAGCTTGACTTATTGATTAACAAATATTATTGCAGATGAACTGTTGCTGCTGTACTTGTCTGATAAGTAAACAAACAACTTTTCACCCTTTCCCACATAAAACAAATATGCAACAGACGACTTTGAAAACATAGTGACAAAAACCTGAAAAATCTCCATTAAAGATAGCTTAATTAATTGTTAAATAAAGTTGAAAACATTGTGGCCAAAGGAGAAGTTGCTCATCATGAGCATTTTCATCTTTGGTCACAATATTTTCAAAATTCGTCTGCTGCTTTTGCGTCAAAATGTGTCTGCAGGTGGGAAAGGGTTAATTATATTTAAAGAGAAGAGTGTTTATGGTTGAAATATAGCTGTTTCTTGGAAATTATTTTTTTCTATTTTGTACAAGCTATTTCTTTTTTCAAGTAATGGTTTGTGGACAGGAGTTCATAGCCAATTCTAATTATTTCAAGATAAATATATAGATTTGAGCAGCCAAAAGTATAGAGCCTGGTCAAACAGAGTGGATGCTCCAGCTGGACTGGCTCTATACTAGTGGGAAAGACTTCATGAAATCTACAGGATCATTAAAACACAATGGTAAAACCACCCAAGAGAAAACACTTCATGTCACATGACACATGCAGTGTAAATGTATTATATACTTGAAATACCTTTTGATCAAAATGTTACAATATGTAATATTTTTTCAAACTTTGCACACTAACTTTACTGCTTTTATTCACCTTTAAACGGGTACTGTTCAACAATGACTTGCTTTTCAGATTTTTCTCAATACATTTTCCATAGCCTTTTTCACTTTAATAATGTATCCAATTTTCTTTAATAAAGTTTTGTTTGGCAAAGACTATGTTGTGATTTTGTTCCTGTCCATTATTTTGGCATTACTTTTCAAAGTCAGTCCATGTTGCTTAGTTCAGTCTGTGTAGTATGTACAAAGAGCTACCAACACAAATGGTAAAATAGTTTTAACCTTCATATAGTTACCCTTTCCTTCATAAGACAATTCTGAAGCAGACGACTTTGAACATATTTTGTCAAGAAATGGAAACTCTATAATTGAATGGTTAACCTATGACTAAAAGTGGAAAAGATTGTGGCAAAAGGAGAAAATGCTCGTTTTGAGCAATTTCTTATTATGTCACTGTTTTCAAAAAGCTGTCTGCTACAGAGGCGGCGTCAGAAAGCGTCTATATGAGGGAAAGGGTTAACCCTTTCCAATTTGTAGACACATTTCAACACATCTGCAGAAGGCAAATTTTGAAAACACCTGCAAATAGAAAATTCTCCATTTGCCACAATATTTTCAACTTCAGTCATTTAATATGCCCCCTTCAAAGAAGATGGGTATATTGCTTTGCACATGTCTGTCAGTCAGTAGAACAAAGCTTGTCCGAGTGATAACTCAAACCTATGGTCCCCACTCCTCAAACTTGATCAGTAGATGAACCCTATTGATTTTAAGGTCATCTGGACAAAGATCACGGTCACTGACCTTGAACGCGAAAAAGCTTGTCGGAGTGATTATTCGAAATTGCCTGCACCCATGGTTCTCATACTTGGCATGGAGGCTGGGGGTGACCAGTAGATGGCCCCTATATATTTTGAGGTCATTGGGTCAAATTTCAAGGTCACAGTGACAATAAGCGCAAAAAGCTTGTCCAAGACCAAAATGACCCTATTGATTTTGAGGTCATCCGGTAAAAGGTCAAGGTCAAAGTGACCATGAAGGTGAAAAGCTTGTCCGAGTGATAATTCGACATTGCCTGAACACATGACCCTCAAACTTGACATGGAGGCTTTGGGTGACCAGTAGATAACCTAATTATTTTGAGGTAAAAGGTCATAGTGATCTTGAACTTGAAAAGCTTGTCCCGAGTGATAATTCGACATTGCCTGCATGTATGGCCCTCAAAATTGTAATGGTTCCTGAGTGTGACCAGTAGATGACCCCTATTGATTTTGAGGTAATTAGGTCAAGGTCCCCGACCTTGAACGCAAAATCTTGTCCGAGTGATAACTCGACATTGCATGCACCCATGTCCCTCAAACTTAACATGCAGGTTGGGGATGACCAGTAGAAGACCCCTATTGTGAGGGTGAAAGGTCAAGGTCACAGTGACCAAGCTTGTCTGAGTGATAACTAAACAATGCCTTGACCTATGGTCCTCAAACTTGACCTGGAGGTTGGGCCTGATCAGAAGATAACCCTTATTGATTTTAAGGTCATCGGGTCATAGGTCAAGGTTGCAGTGACTGTGAACACAAAAAGCTTGTCCGAGTGATAACTCAACATTGACTGCACCCATGGCCCTCAAACTTGACATAGAGGCTCGGAGTGACCAGTAGACGATCGTATTGATTTTGAAGTCATCAGGTCAAAAATTATCAAAATATTCCAGAAAACGTGGCGCTCAGAGAAGGCATAATGTTTGACAAACATCTCTTGTTAACCTTTCATTAACAGAGATTTTAACGCAAACACTTGTACAATGAAGCAAAAAATGTGGTCTATAGAACATATAGTTATATATAGATATAGTAAAAACATGACCCATATTCAAACTTGGCCTAGGGTTAACCCATAAGACAAAGTTTCAAACTGATGCAGCAAAAGATACGTCTCTAGTGTGTTAACAAATTTTGTATAAAATTTATGCTAGTGACCTATTTTAGGACCGGACATGACCTTAATGCAAACTAGGCCTATATTATCATCAAGACAATTATTCTCAAAAAGTTGCAACATGGTAAAGTTAGAATAACAGCTTCCAGAGTTTTACAAGATTTTCCTTCAATTTGGCCTTGTGACCTAGTTTTTGACGTCACATGACCCAGTTTCGAACTTTGCAAAGATTTGATGGAGATGTGTTCTGATAAACTTTCATGAAGATTGGATGTAAAATTTTGCCTGTAGAGTGTCAACTAGGCAATTGTGGATGACAGGCATAAAGTGATCACAATAGCTCACCTTCAATTTAACAGAGTGAAGGAAACTGACTAAAAAATGTAAAATGACCCAGTTTCCTACTTGGCCTAGATATCACTAAGACAAACATTCTGACAACGTTTCAACATGCTCGAGCCAAAAATGTAGCTTCCAGTGTTAACAAGATTGTCCTTAAATTTGACCTAGTGACCTAGTTTTTGATCCCAACATGACCATGATGATCGGATGCAAAATTTAGCCTGTAGAGTGTTAACAAGGGTAAATGTTGACAACGCATGACAGCCGGATGCCGGACAAAATGTGAGAAAAAATTAAAGAATTAAATATTATTTGGATGGATGTTGTTATATGACTTCAACAAATACATGTATCTTGTCATTTACATCTCTGGTTGCTGCGGCATCCAAAAGGGGGAAATGAACTTTGAAATTTGTCCCTGACACTGCTCACAGGTCTAAATTTGTGATAATTGGGCAATACTGTTCCCTAAGTGACCATATACACAAATTGTTCAAGCCAGATGTAACCAAGTAACCTTGCTATTTATTTAGCTCTATTAATTTCAACAGTAACTTGTTAATTGAATCTAGCTTAATCAACATGGTTTTCATTCACCTTACCATGTGTTTCCTGTACCACACTAAAATTCTTTCCAAACAACCAGCTTACTTCCCCACATAATCTTTTAAGCCCTATGAATGATGCTATTCACAATGAGCAAGATTTTAGTTAAACCGCTTATTTTAACTTGTCTGGGTTTTTAGATCACATGAGCCAAATGTTCAAGGTGATCCCTTCTGATCACTCTCTGTCCGTCTGACTCGTTAACTTTTAGGTTAACATCATCTTCTCCTTAATCACAGGACCAATTCCTTTGGTGGCCCCCTTTCAAAATTGTTCAAAAAATTTAAATTCCATCGAGAACTTTGGTTGCTGCATCAGAAGGGGGAACTTGACCCTCGACTGACCCTGTCCTGGGTTTATCTGGGTAGTCCTGCTACCCATCAGCTACAGGTCATTCTCCCAGTATGTACCGGTCTTCAGGTAGAAATAGGGGTATGGTAAGAAATCACCTACCTGTCAGGGAGTACTGTATGCCACCAGGCAAAGAAGCAACATCTTAGAATTGGCCTCCTTGAGTTCCATCTCCTGATCTAGGTACAGATCCATCGTATTGATGTCACTGGGCAACCGGGCAAGAGAACCATATTATAACTAGTGAAATTGATGACCGGTCAAAGGTCTTTAATGAATGGTGAATGGTCGTCAAGCAACAGGAACCGGTCAAATCTTGCACTGATTGAGATATGTAGGATTTGCCGGTCAGCAGGGGCAAGAGAGTTTATCTCTAGGGATTACTTTCCTCCTCGGTACCACCCCTCATACCAATTATTGAAACGGGACAAGGGCCTCCAGCCGTATAAGCAAGATGATTCCTTTTCGCTTAAAAGTTATTTCCCTAAAACTGCCTACCAGGATCAGCATATCCCGGAAGGACACCTCTCTAGAAGGGAGTCCTTTGATGGGCAGTCCCTTAATCAGACTAAACGATACTATGTGAACTCTGAAAAAGGGAGGCCGAGACCATCACACACTGTGATCTCGGCCCCTATGAAAGACCCTCCGCCATCTCCTTCTCCTACGAGAAGAGATTCGCTCTTGGGGGATCAATTGCCAATCATGGCCCTTCACAGTACGACATGTTTGACTAAGAAGGTAACCCACAGGTCCAACAACCGGTTAGGTTCAAGACTGCATCAGGCGAGACCCATACCCTTTCTTCATCTTAACGAAGAAGTGGAGGACCAGGGTCAGTGCCCCTCTGACGCCAAACTTACTCTAGAGCACTGGACTCTAGAGAAGGCCATCAATGAGGTCTTTTGGGTGGTGCCTGCCTGTCTTTGAAAGGTTGACGCTCCCTATCGTCATAAAAACCTCTCGGGCCTTGAGAAGTTGACTGCTGAAGATTCACCTTCCAGCTTTTGCTCCCACATGCAAACACTGTTGGCAGACTGCTTGAGCAGGTTCAGGCCACGAGATCTCTGGATGCCTGTATATCAGCATAGAGCGTTCCTTTACTTTGTCAAGAGAAAGGGTTTCATCTAGTACATAAATTATAATTTGTCCAAGGAGTGTTTCTGTCCAAAGGTTTCCCCCTTGGACGGGCATGCATCATCTCTGGGCCTGACCGCCCCTTCTTCGGTAACAGTACCTTCAAAGGTATTTGAGAAGTGACATGGCCGGCCATCTTGGTTTCATCCCATGATGACCATTTTTTGGCAGCCCTATCTTTCTTGCTAAAAGAGGAAAAGCTGGCCAAGTCAAAGCATCCCTAAGAAGAGACGCAACATTGAGTAAGTCGCCCTCTTTGTTGCTGAGCAGCAGGGATAAGTTAAGAGCTGTACCATTATTATCTTCTCTTTGGCTAGAGGGTTGCCACTGTTGCTGCATCAGATTCACCAGAACAGGCCAATCAACATAGCTTGAAGGAATCTGATAGAGGGTTACCCAAAGGCGATCGCAATAACTCGCCTTGAGCAAAGCTCAGGTGAGCTAAAAATGAAGGAAATTAGGAGAGGGCATTGAGAGGATGCTTTCTATGAAGATTCATCTCAATTGGCCAAGTGGTTAGGGAGGAGAAGTCAGTTGAAGCAAAAAGTTGACAAATACACACCCGACAGACAATTTGCCATGACATAAGATCGACTGGCTAAAAATGGAATTTTCAAATTTTGTCATTTTGTCCCTTTTCTTGCAAAATGGGATTTGAAGCTTCTCTTTCGTCATTCATTGTATGGAGCACAAAGTTTAATGTTAGGCTAGCAATTTCTCGTGATCAATGTACCTTTAAGTCACAATTGTTTTTGCATAGATGCTTCCAGTCATCTGCTGCAGATAATTGTTGTGAGAGGGAAAGGGTTAAGAGGAAACTAAAGAACTAGCTGAAAAATTGCACTTTTGCACCACATTTTGTTCACTAAAATTACCCCGTTTTAAAGATTTCAGAGCATGGTTAAAAGTAAAATCACACAAACACAAAATAAAATATAACTGATCTTTATTTATTAACAAAAACATAAAATATACACTGTATTTACAATCAAATTCATTTTTAGCCAATTGTGACGCATCTGTAGCAGACAACATTTGAAACAAGAAATATCTTTCAAAAAGATAAACATCGATCAATATGAGAAAAAAATAAGAAATGGAACAAGACAGAGAATACGTTACATGACTGGAGATTACGCGAGGCTCCCAAGGGGTGTATAAGTTTCAATTGACGATATATAACTGAAAACCTATCATGTTTCATAAATAATTAATATTTTGCTCTTAAATATTATAGTTCATACGTTTTCACTGATTTTTTTCACCGAAATTTATTTCTTTAGGAAACCAATTAAAGAACATTTCATTTGAAAACTTCACCTTAATAGTGCCTCTTGTAGGATCGCCAACTTAACTATGAACCAATCAAAACGTTTAATTTCTTTTATTACTTTGCTATTATTCATTAATACAACATTTGATTGGTCTACAATCTAGATCATTTGTTTAAAACATCTAGGTCGAAACTAGCCTTACATCTATCGACGAAAAATTAGTTTATGTAATTGCATAATAGTAAACAAAGCTCCATTAAATTGGTTTGGATATCTTTATTATAAACCTGTAACCACCTACAGACATATTTTGACATATATCTGCAACCTACAACTTTTACAAACATAGTGGCGAAAGTAGAAACTACTCATGATAAGTAATTTCTCCTTTTGCCATAATAATTTTAAATCTATATAATAATCATTTCTCAAACTTTTCCATAATTCTGCCTTCAGATGTTTTAAATTGTCAGGCTACAAAGTTGTATGTGGGAAAGGGTTAAAAGTAAGATTATATGTGATATGACAATTTTGTCTTATTATTTTCAGAAGAAGATAGGGCTGGTGTAATCACACTGTTTTTGCAACATATGAGCTGTCCCGTGAAAAAACCAACATTGTGGACTCTCCGTTAAGTATCGACCCGGATCAGCCTAAGCATGCTGCACAGGCTTACCCTGATAGACACCTTTCGCCTCCTGTGGATTTTCTGTTTCAGGAATCCTTACTCTATATCTTTATCCCCATGAGACGGATTGGGTCGGCCCGGATCAGTCTGCGGCGCTGTCTGATCTGGCTCGATACATTGCAGAGAGGCCATTATGTTGGTTTTCTCGTGGAATGGCTCATATATTCTTCTTGATGACACTCTGGCAATATGAACACATATCAGACAGATGTTATTACTGTATTTATCTCAACTTATCAGAAGATAAGCATTTGGAAGGTTGTACACAGATTAGCTGAAACAGATAATGAAGTTGACAGAAATAGAACCTTTAACCCTTTCCCACATGCAGTCACATTCTGACGACTATAAATATGAAGTGGACAGCTTTTAGAATTATTGAGGTTAAACTTAAAGGAGAAATTATTCATAATAAGCAATTTCTCCATTTGCATCAATGATTTAAACACTTAAATTATTATTATTGTACTTTCATTTATAGAGATATATCTATACTTTTGCTTTGATGTCATCTGCTGCTAATTTTTAGAATGTAAGAAAGGTTTAACGAATGATTCTCATTAACCCTCTTTTCCTACATGCAAGAAAACTGCGTTTGATGACACAAATGTACAGTTGTTGACAAATGGAGAAATATTCATCATGTGCATTTTCTTCTTTGGTTACATTGTTATCATTGCACATTCATCAACAAATGTCTGCATAAATTCATCACTGAAAAAAAAGAAAATAAGCAAGAGTGTTCAACCTTTCCTTCTAATGAAAATTCTGCAGCAGACGACTTTAACCCTTTCCCTCATACAACAATTCTGCAGCAGACGACTTTGAACATATTTTGTCAAAA
>JAUELF010151562.1:0-14924 GCA_031471495.1 Clinocardium nuttallii | reverse complement strand
TTCAAGAAAATACTTCAAGGACTGTTCATGTCCATAAGTTCATGAATGCAACTCAAGAACTGATAAAGAGTGGTTCACGAACAATCCTTAAAAGGTATGAACAATTTATGATTTCATGAACTTCATTTCGCAGGGGCGCCTCGGTATGAAGTGGTAGAGCGTCTGCCTCAGTGCTAGAGGTTTGTGGGTTCGATCTCAAGTCTGGTCAAACCAATTAAAGACTTTAAAAATGGTAGTTCTGGCTGCCCTCTTAAGCACTCAGGTTTGCAGGGTTAGCATCACCATGAGGATAAATGGACCAGAAGTTCTGTTATTTTACCCAGGAAATGCAGTTATATAACTGAAAAAAAAAATGAAAACCGCATAAAATAATCAAACAATCAATTAAGCAAAATTTGGAATTTTTAATCAACTCATCTTGGTTGATATTAACAAAATATGTAACTCTTTCCCACATACAAATCTGCAGCAGATGACTTTGAAATGATCAAGTCCAAAATGATAGAATGATTAATGAAAAGAATTGAAATCATTGTGACAAATGGAGAAATTGTTTGTTTATAATAATTTCTCCTTTTGTCTGCTTCAGAGGCTCCAAAAAGCGTCTACATGAGGGAAAGGGTAAATCAATTGATAACCCATAATACCTGGTATGATGATCTTGTTTCGTAAAATACATAAAAAAGATAAGTTTAAACTTAACTAAAATTATATGATTCTTCCTTATGAATAATATTAATAATTTTATAAGTTGTCTCCTGCAATGGTATCAAAAGTCATCTGAAATAAGAAACTAGTTAAATAAGACTGAAGATTGTGTAAATACATTTTACCCTAGAAGTTAAAAACAAACCAATTAACCCTTAATTATATTTCCCACATACAACAGATCTGCAGCAGCTGAGGCAACTTTTATCACATCTAGGCAAAAATATGGAAAATCTCTATGACTAATTATTATATAAAGTTAAAGGCATTGTGGCAATGACGTCAGATGCAGATGCGGCTGCAAGTGAATAAGAGTTAATAGGCAGTTTAACGCCCCTTTCCCATATACAGCAAACCTGCACTAGATGACATTATAAAAGCAGGTTGGCATAAACCCTGAAAATCTCTATAAATGAAGGTTTAATAAATGTTCAAAGATGAAAACATTTTTTCAATAGTCGTCTGCTGCAGAGGCGCCAGAAAGTGTCTATTACAAGTGAGAAAGAGTTAATAGGCAGTTTATCCCATAACAATATATGATGATTATTCATTTGAAATTACCATTACTTAAACCCTTTCCAAAATACATCAAATCTTCAGTAGACGACTTTCATTCAGGCAAAATTATGAAAAATCTCTAAAAAAGGAGTACATGTATATTTATTGGATGGACATGGTACATTTTGACAAAAAAAACATTGGGTGACATGCCACAGTGTTTTCACAACTTCAACTTCGTCGTCTGTTGGAGCTCACAGTGTAAAAATACGTCACCAAGTGGGAAAGGGTTAAAATCTTAAATAAATAATTCAACACTTGAATTTAAGAATCTTGTTTATCTTTTTATACAAATAACTCTTTCCGTCCTACAGATGAAATTACTGACTGTGATTTTTTAGAAATTACCTGAAACAAGCAACTTTCTCATTTCCTGCTATGACTGTATCTCTACCAAAATTTAATTCCTCTTTAGTGCATGCTGCTTTTTTACCTCATTAATGTTTAAGGCACACAACTTTAAAAAGGACATAATATTATTGTAGGAAATTGATTTAATTTAACCCTTTCTCATATTTTGACGTAATTTGACAAGTCTGCCGCAGACAACTTTTGGAAACATTCTGGCTCAAAATCTGGTGGTTTGACACTCCTGCAGCAAACACAACTTTTGAAAATATTGTGGCACATTTTTGTGGAGATGTTTTCCAAGTTGGCAAGCTAATAATAGCTGCGGTAGTTTTGTTGTATTTTGAAAAGGGTTAAAACAAGACCAATCAAGTTGCTTCCTGAGAAAGTTCGGTGTAATTTTTGAAGTGTTTAACATGTTACCTGATATTGCTTTAAAACCCTTTCTCAAAAGCCAATTTTTAAATAAATATTTTGGGAAAGAGATCAAATTTTCCTTTTGGTAAATTGTATTGATTTAAATAAAATTTGTGCAATTTCCAAAAACTTACATTTTTCTTTTGATATTGTCAAAGAAGACTGCACTGAAATTTAAGAAACCATGAAAGATGAGTCACTCTCAGTGAAATTACTGGATTTCAACTGGCCCGCCGATTTAGATTCATCTTTTCAAGACAAGAAACATATGGCATGGATTTCTGGCCATGTCATAGTTTACAAACATTATAACTTTATATACACATCTATTTATCCATTTGCCACAGTGATTCCATAAGTCGTCTGCTGCAGAGAAATCAGAAAGCGCCTATATGAGGGAAAGGGTTAAAATGATACCAAAGACTTTAAAAAGAAATGCCATGTAATGGCTTCAGAGTGGTCCTTGGCATTTCAGAGTGATGGAATAGCATTATAACTGATGCATCAATGTCAGTATGTTTGGAAAACTTTGATATAACAGAACTACTTGTTGTTAATGACATAAATCACCATTCAAACAAACTTTATACATGCATGCAATGCCAAATATTTAGTTTGGTACAATCATTTATGGATACAAACCAATATATAGTCAAGTCAAGGTAAAACTTTTAAAAAAAATAACTGTTTCAAGCCAGGAAAAACATTTGGGAGTTCTACAAGTTAATGGAAGATATTATGACAACAAGTAGTGTCTTTTGCCTGAATTGTCAGTTAAATCCCTTCCAACATACAACAAATATGTAGCAGAAAACCTTGAAAATATCTAGAAAATATAATAATGTCTATGAATTATTTAGGATTTAAATGGCGTGAAAAGCATCAAATATATCACAATTTTTACTTTCAAAGGATGTCCACTGCAGATGCATGAAATTTTGTTCTACATGAAGGAAATAAGGGATTAACCTTAATCCTTTCCCTCATACGACAATTCTGCAGCAGACGACTTTGTACATATTTTGTCAAATTCTCTTTAATTGAATGGATAACGTACCTATGACTAAAAGTGGAAAATATTGTGGCAAAGGGAGAAGTTGCTTGTTTTGAGCAATTTCTTCTTTTGTCACTTTGTTTTCAAAAAGACGTCTGCTGCAGAGGCGTCAGAAAGCATCTGTATGAGGGAAAGGGTTAGGGGTCCTGAAATGCAACGGTCATGAGGTTGAACCTCGACTCCGCCATTGATTCTTTCTGACAAAATTCATTGTGACCTAAGAGTCATCATTAAGTCTTCCACAAATGGGTTCAAAATATTCTATGTGGGAAGGTATAGATAGATAGATATTTTATTATTTAAAGTGCAACCTATACATACAACACAATACAATTCAATAATATGTAATAGCCAGCCTTCAAAGGCTTACGAAGCACTATCGTTTTTTTACAAATATATTCATGAAAGTTTACATTTATATGCAAATGTTTGCCAATGGTTATGAAAGTCAAGTTATCGTTACATGTTTACATGAAATACAGTTATATGATTACCTGACCCATCTGCATATATGCAATCGAGGAGGACATACACACATGGACATTTTCAATCTTGTTGGTCTTAGTGCTAGATAAGGTTGCGGTTTGTCTTCAATAACCTACGATATGCTTCCTGATTCGTCTAATGTTTACCTAGGAATAAAACTTACCACGGATTTCGTCTAGGGTAAAAAACATAGTACATAGTGTACAGTTATTTTTTCTGTTAAGTTAATACTTAATAGCCATCCTCTGTAAGCACTTAAAATTTCCCCGTCATGCATGTTCACGGATTTTTATGAAATGTATTCAACATGATGACACTATTGAACTATTCATAACTCTTATAACTCTATTTGTATCATGCCATTTACTGATAATTCGTTTAATTAAGTTATATAACTATAGCTTCCTTTTCTTTTATGATTTGTTGGGTCCTATTGACTTTGTGGTTAGTCAGAATTTTAAATTCGTTCAGATTTGTATAGGATCTATGGACGGTTTGAAGTAAAATATTTTGAACATTTATTGTACAGAAAACTATCCGATGTATACCTTTCTGTCGGGTCATGAAATAAAAATGTCAAATGTCTTAGCATCTTGTTACCATGAGATCACTAAAATTTCCTCAATTTCATAATCGTTTCTTATCAAAAATTGTTATCAGCATTTATTGTACCAAACATTGTTTTTTAAAATATCAATTTTTAAAAAAATCAGTTCTTACCAATTTTATGAACAAATAATACTTGCGGCGAACATTTAAAAACTTCTACCTTTTGTAGCCATTGTAACATATTAAAAAGTCATACTTCCTGCATCCTTTTTACATTAGTTGTTAAAAGAGGTTATGATTTCCATGGATCCATTATTTATTTTTTTACCACACTTGTCGACAATAGTTTTATAATTATTATAACAATTAAATAATGAAAATTGAGATATGTTGTACCCATAGTAACATATTCTCCAAAGCTTTTTTATATTTTTGTTAGAAGAGATGTTGATGTTAATGAATTTATTTTACATTACCCCAGTAAGTCTAAATCTGGCAAAAGAAATCCCTTAATAAACAATCCTTGTAAATACGGTTTGGGAACTATTTATACAAATTGATATCCACATTTATTCTTTTTCATATACTTTATCAAATGATGAATTTTGATAGAAAGTAGAAATTTCTGCAAATATTCCTTCGTTTATTTTAAAAACTGATGGGCACATTTAAACTTCCCATTTAAATTATGCCATTTTCGGTTTCTTCAAAATGTGTAAAGTTTGAACAAAATACATGTTCTGACTCAATATATGGGAGTGCAAATGCTTACAGAGAATGGCTATTAAAGACCAAAAGTAGCTGTCGGTGGATATCGTGGAGAGTTTGGGAAAATAGTGAGTACCTAACTGGTTAAGCACACTTGAAGATTGTTTTGCCAAATCCAATATTAAATGGTAAATTAAAGTATTTCTTTTTGTTTTCTTTCGTTAATTTTCTTTTTTTCTATTCTCACCCGTCTTCACGATATAATTACAATACTGTACGAATCATTTGACTTATGTTTTATGTATACGTATTGTGTTACACAGTCGCATCTAGCCAAACAGACATGTCATTAAATAAGACATAAGCTCTCGGTACAGTATCACATGCTTGTATGATACCACATTTGTGATGAGTAAATTTGTTTCAAGTATGAAATACAATGTAAATAGATTCAATCATTAACGTCCTAAATATAATATTAAATTACAATACGATTGTGGTTTTATTTATTTGCCGTGTATAAGAACACAACCAAATACGTATATTGAGTATAGGGAACCGGGCGTCCGTGGTACGATCCTGGCGGTCATGGACCATCGTTTCCCTCTGCATTCACCAGCTATCCGCATACAAACGTTTAACGTGTTACATTTCATAATAAGTGGGGGAAGGGAAGGATAAGAACGGGTAACTAAATGGACGGAACTCCAAACTCTAAAGATTAAAATATTGATCAGTACAGTGAACTTGACAGTTCCGGGTCACATTTGGAAAAGGATATTTAGTTTTCGAGAATGATACAGTATTTTGACAATTTGATTATCAAGTCATATTCCCTATTAGCTTGGCTAGTTTCACATCGATTTCGGACGTTGTCATTTTAAGAATCGATATCATTATTACGAAACGATTGACTGCATCGATTCACGGGAAAGCAAAATCTCAATATTTTTGTTTATACCTGTCAAAGCGAATATTGCTGAGTGTAGTCATAATTTTAGTTAAGTTTTACACGATTGTATTGTTCATAAATTTGTAGGTTATTTACCACTGAACAAGATTTTTAATAAATTAACTGACTTGTCAAAGCTAGAAGATAATTTGTTCTAGTTTACATACGACACTTTCGGGTCAATCAAAGGGAATTACACAAAATTATCAATTTATTAGTAAAAATTGTAACTTTTTAAGAATAATTTATTGCTTATGGGGATAAATCAATGTTAAAAACATTGTTATTATCAATTTCAACCAAAATATTTAACCTTTTTAGCAAATATTAGTTGGTTGAAATGCATCAGTTTTCTTGCATAAAAGTGTGAACAGTAAAGTTTCCACATCACTGGCAAGATTTGAGGCATGAGGGGCGTATCTGTAGGGCACCAATGTTGTTTCTGAAAATTGTATTATAATGCTGACCAATATTGATCATAACTTCGGTATCTGGCCAAGCTAAAGGCATTTGTCATATTCCTGTGAGGGCTATTGATGGAAACATTTGTCACGTGACCCGGAAATGGCAAGTTCGACCAAAAACTGTCAAATTCACACCATGCAATTAAAGACTCTAAAGACATTTTTTAACACATTTATATAATTGTTGAATTGTATCATGGTGTGGAGGAACTAGTTGTTGAACAATCAATTTATTAGTTTTGTTTCTCTTAACTTTCCTTTCAAAGAGACAAGATCCGTTAAATTGAAAATATCTCCTTTTGCCTACATCTCTTTGTTTTTACATTGTTCAAATGTTTCTGTTGTAGACGCGTTACAGCACATACTCGTGTGGGAAAGGGTTAACAATTAAACCAGATATTTGACTTCCTTTTAAGTCCATTGGAATACATGTATAAAACGTGTCTGAAAATTGGCGAGATGGATTGGTTTTACCAAGAGGAAGCGCAGACCTGGGTCATTGTGCAACGTGTTTATCAGCGTTCAGTGATATTTTACGCAAGCTAACGATGTCTTACCGACCAATCAGCTAACAGCGACTTCACAGTAGCATAATATCATGATGATGGCGTTGATCTCGAGATCATATGACACGGGCCTCGGTATTTTGTCGGTAGACGGACCAGCTAGCGTCCGACGAGTGACCCACGACTGTTGTGCGACAGTCTTGCGACAGTCGTGTATTCCACGAATGAACCACGATCTGATCACGAGATTAAAACATTGTAGTTATGCCTCCATGGCGACCAGGGATGCGAGGATAGCATTACGTCTGTTTCACGGAATAAAGGATAAATGCCAACTTTTTATTCAATCAGGAAATGCTATGATATGACTGAAACTATTGCGGTTATCAGGAGGGGCAAAGACGATCATTTAAAATGTAATTGAATATGAACAACAGTGCAGTCTGCTCTCGGTCTGCACTTTTTACCTTTATAAATCGCGTACATGTGAATCATTTAGCTTGGCAATAGGCAGGCATATTTTGCTATACATATAAAAATACGTTTGAGTGGCAGGCATATTTTGATATACATACAAATACGTTTGAGTAGTAGGCATATTTTGCTATACATATAAAAATACGTTTGAGTGGCAGGCATATTTTGATATACATATACAAATACGTTTGAGTAGTAGGCATATTTTGATATACATACAAATACGTTTGAGTAGCAGGCATATTTTGCTATACATATACAAATACGTTTGAGTGGTAGGCATATTTTGATATACATATACAAATACGTTTGAGTGGCAGGCATATTTTGATATACATATACAAATACGTTTGAGTGGCAGGCATATTTTGATATACATATACAAAGACGTTTTGAGTGATTTTCCTGGAGCACCGCTTATATCAAAAAGCCCAAATGCTATTGATATTTAAAATGACATGTAGTATGCAGAACGTAGACTATTAAAACGATTTTAACTGTATTTCATAATTGAAACGCACTACTTTATTCGTATTATGGGAACATATAAAATCCAGAGAAAATTGTATTCCGATATTCTTAAAGCGAGTCAAGGGCATGACGACTAGCTCCTAACATAATCTCAATCCAAACAGACTGTCCAGCATTAACTCTGACGATGACAGTATTTCCTTCAATTATGTCGAAACATTCTTCACCCGAGTGGCCCGCCACTGAACCGACTTGGTTCACTGCGTCAACGACCAATCGAAGCTCTTCTTTCAGATGATAAACGTCAAAGAACATGTACACCCCTGAAACAGTTATATGCGTTTCCTTCATTTAAGATTGACCAGGGGTAAACTACAATTTACATCGAAAAAATAGTCGTAATGCTAACCCAAAACCCTGAGCGCAAAGGCGATAACTACCATTTGTTATACTCCTTGGTTTGACTCGACCAGAGGTCGAACCGTTATCTCCCACTCACGAGGCACACGCTCTAACACTACGTTGTTGGTCTTTGTATAGCAAAGAAAGCTGAATTTTCACTTGTCTGACGTTTGTATATGGTCTCAATAGGCCTAACTGTTTTTCGTGCGTTCGGTATATCGATACACCAGCTATCGAAAGCCAATTCACATATCACAATTAAAGCTACTGTGAAGTCGCGGTAAGTTAACCTATGGATGGCACATCGTTAACATACGTAACTTGTCACTGAACGCTGGTAAACACGTTACACCATGACACACAAAGATTCGAGCTTTCTCTCGGCCAAACCAATTCATCTCGCCAATACGCGATAGTGGCTTTGCAGACATATACAATGTTATACATGTATTCAAATGGACTTAGAGGTCCGCTTGCGAAAAGAGTCAATTAACTGGTTTAATTGTTAACACTTTCACACATACATACGTATTTTAAACGCACCTGTGTCAGACGCACTTTGAACAATAATTGAAAGCAAATGGAGAAATTGATTAGAACTACAGATAAATCACGTTTTGCCTACAAATGTTCTTGCATGTGACGCAGAGTTAAGTCCTTCGAAACCAAATAAACCGTCAGTCTCTAGACAAAATGAATATTTCAAATTGTAATACCCTTATTTAAAACCATTATTTTGAGAACCTACATCATAGGGTTTGGCTGAGCTATAAGAGACATATAGGACGGAACAGAACATAAACTTTATTCGATAAGTGCATGGTAAATTAAGAAGAATTTAACAATAAAAATACATTAGTTTGTCCAGGTCTCTATCAATCACACAAGCACACGCACAAATATACACTCTCATATAGGTGGGAAAACACCAGCTTACTCCTCGTGTTTACAATCTATTTGTTTTCGGTGGAGCACTTCACCCCTTACCAAAACTGTACCAATACTACCGATAAGTTTCCCATTTGTTAATTATTTATCCGGTTTGTGATTTCTAGAACCGCTTTTACTACTTTTGAAGTAAATCAACTGTGTTACCGATTCTTTTCCTGCCATGCATATTTCTTACTTATTAAGATAAAAATAACTGTAATGTAAGTTTTAGTTTAATACCAACCACCTGGCCACAATACTTATTTGGTATTATGTCGCTTCGTTACTTTCTCTCGTTTCACTTTTAATTGTTATTTCATTTAATTTATGAATCTCTCAACATAATAGAGCCGAGTCTGACGATGCAAATGTACCGACTGGTCTGACTCTATCCTGGTGTCACCAGATCGGTTGCCACAGCAAATGGGATAATTATTATCAAACGTTTTTTCGGAAGATGATTTATTTGTACAATGCGATATTAAACAGCTTTTTCAAGAAGTCCACCAATTTTCCGTTAAAGACGCAGAACATCTGAAATGTATAAAGCAGGATGTCGAATTGTAACAGTACAGCAAATATGGATTAACAATCTTAAGAACAAAACTGAGAGGAAAGACGACCTTCACCGGGAAGAACTTGTTATGACATACGAACATTAAAACCGTCAGACAGACCGATAAACTATCCTTATCAGTTAACCCCAGCTTGACACGAACTTCAGGGACACAGAGCACACGTTTTGTTGTCGACGAAGGTACACACGTTGCTTTCTGTGCCTACTTGGACCGTGGACCGTCCCCTTACTGGATTTAATTCAGGACAAGTAATCAAATATACCAAGGTAATATCAAATGAAGGAAACGCATATAATACTTTCATTGGTGTGATCACGGTACCTGTTCATGATTGTATTTCTCGTTCTTCTTTGAAAATGTTCATCTGAAAAAGGTGTTTGTTAATGGCCAAGGGCATGTTTTTATGCCGATTGCTAATAAATTTGAGTTTGAGTCTGAATCAGGACTTCGATTGGTTGTTGACACGGTGAACCAAGTCGGCTCAGTTGCGGGTCACGTAGGACAATATATGTTCAGAGATCATTGGAGGAAATCCTGTCATCGTTAAAGTAAATGATTGGCAGTCAGTTTGGATCGAGGCTGTGGCAGTATCATGACCTATAATCGTGCGAAGAACACAGGAAAACGACGCTCTCTGGCGTTCGTATGTGCCCATAATTATAATGAATAAATTTGTTTCAATTGTGAAATACAATGTAAACAGTTTCAATCGTTGGCGTTCTTCAGTCCATTCTAAATATAAATTTAAATTACAATACGAGTGTGGCTTTATGTATTTGCGTTGTCTAACAAAACCACCAAAAACGTATATACTGTTGGAAACCGGGCGTTTGGTGTTCGATCCTAACGGTCATGGGCCATGGTCACTTCTTAGCCTAGTGCTGGTTTGTTTATCCGGATATCATGAACAATTGTTTCATCGCCGTGAAATAACTGTAATAATGGGTTAATAGCTTAAAAACCAAGTTAAGCTAAAACTTACAGTTATAGTTCTTTTGCACTAAACCTCTGTTATCACCAGTTATCCGCATATAAACAATGTACTTGTTACATTTCATAATAAATGGGAAAAGAAGTGTACAACAAAAGAGGGTCACTAATTGGAATAACTCAGAACTAAATTAAACTTCCAAATCAGGTAATAATTAAAGAATGGAAGTAAATCGGTAGTACTTGTACATCTTTTGTAAAGGGTAAAGGTCCAACCGGAAACAACTGGAGTTTAAAGGAGAGGAAAACGCGGAGTAAACGGCACATGGTCTACCTATATCTCTCTTACGACTCAACTAAACCCTATATTTTAGGTACTCGAATAAATCGGCTTAAATAAGGGTTGTTGAAATACTCACCTTATCTTGCGCACTGACTGATTATTTGTTTCGGAAGGAGTTAACGCTTTTTCACATGTAGAAGCACTCTAAGCAAACATATGGTGAATCCGTACAGTTTTAAATAATTGAACAATATCTCCATTTGCCTACATTTCTCTTTCAAATGTGCTTGTCGCATATACGTTAAAATACGTCCTCTTGTGGGAAAGAGTTAACAATCAGACCAGATATCAAATTACCAGTTCATTAAAATACATGTATAACATGATTTATGTCCGCTTATTGGCGAGATGGATTGGTTTGACCCAAAGTACGCACAGCAACAAGCGTTCAGTGATATGTTACGCAAGCGAACGATTGTGAAATAATGGACCTAATTTCTATGACATGGCTAGACATTATTTCTATGACATGGCTAATTTCCATGTATTCAGTATTTTGAATGACAGGTTATTTTTAAACCAGGACATAAATGTCAACGATACACATATCCACCGTTATGCAGGAGCTAACCATAAAGCACTATAAAGGCTAGGTAGCCTTTCTCATTAAGTAAGACCGGCCTTGTCGTCGTCTCTCCATGTCTCATACTGTAGATTAAAATACTTATAAAACTAGCTACTGTGTTTGACTACTATTATACGACACGATGTCCCATCGACCAATTAACTTACAGCGACTTCACATTAGCTTTAATTTTGGTCGTTGGATTGGCTTTCGTTAGCTGTTGTAACAATACACCGAACGCGCGAAAGTACGGAATTAGTAAGACCGATTCGGTAAAGAGCTTGATCACAACGAACCCACGACGCCTTTGTACCACGACACGAAAGTAAATTTGGGCAAATCGGTGGTAATCGGGGGTCGTTGCAAGATAGCCATACGAAATTCTAGGCATCGTGGCATCGACTTGCCATCTTGAGGCAAAATTGGACATGCACCTTTATTGTTCGACGATTTGTGTTTAGGTATATATGTCGTGCGACTGTCATGACATAAATATCTTATCGTGGGTACCAGAAGAACATTTTTTTAAACACACAATCTAACGACGGACGCACGACTAAACTACAACAGTCTCGCGACTGTCCTGTGACAGTCGTGAGACAGTTGTAGGATTGTCTCCCGAATGTTGTATTTCGTAAGAGGCTGATGCAACATTTCAATTCTGTCGTGCTAATCTTGCTTCATATTTTTCGTCGTTTTTTTAGGGGTATATAACTCGGGCGAATGAACTAAAAATGTATGTCGTGGCTATCCCACTTGAGCGACAGTAGGGCATCCCACGGGGGAACCAGACCTGATCACGTGTCAAAAACATCCCCCCGAAATGTCCGCCAAGTCACGATGGTCTCACGAATGCCTTATGACACACACACGACATAACCACGACATATCTTTTTTCCTATCGTGTCCACATCGCAAAACCATATTTAATGTGTCGTCGCCTTTGTGACCACTCGGAATACATTTGGGGCAAGATCAGGCCACGTGCATTTTTTGTTGGTCTATCTCAACAAAATTTCGTTAGATATACGTTGTTGCCGGAAATTAAGCGCCATATAGGATCGCTTGTCAATTAATTATGCTGAACATGATTTAAACAGTGCTATACTAAAACCAACAGCGTCTTAATGATATAGGGGTTGACTTTGTCGACCCCGGGAGCGGGAGATAAAAGTTCGACACCCGGTCGAGTCATACCAAAGGGTTTAAAGACTGTAGCTATGACTTCCCTCCTTAGCGCTTAGGGTGGCGTGGATAGCATTACGACTGATGTGCACAGTGAATAATGGATAAAAAGTGTCAATAGTGCTGTTATTTTACATAGGAATAATGTGATATGACTGAAAACTATTGCGGTGTAAAACGCCATTCAAACAAATCAAGGACAGACCATTTACGAGGGGCAATAACGATCATTGTAAATTGTAATTGAATATGAACAACAGTGCAGTCTTCTCTTGATCTGCACTTTTCGCCAGTAGGTCAAAAAAGGTGATACACGTACAAATATCGTACATGTGAATCATTCAGCTTGGATAGGCATGCATATTTGGATAAACATATACACATACGTTTTGAGTGGGTTTTCCTGGAGCACCTCTTATATCAAAAAGCCCAAATGGTATTGTTAATTAAAATTACATGTAGTATGCAGAACGCAGACGATTGAAACGATTTTCACTGTATTTCATAATTGAAACACACTGGTTTATTCGTATTATGGGAACATATAAAATCCAGAGAAAGTCGTCTTCCGGTATAATTCATGCGAGTCAACGCCATGACTAGCTCCTAACACAGTCTCGATCCAAACAGACTGCCCAGCAGTTACTCTGACGATGGCAGTATTTCCTCCGATTATGTCGAAATATTCTTGTCCAGAGTGGCCCGCCACTGAACTGACTTGGTTCACTGAGTCGACGACCAGTCGAAGCTCTGCTTTCAGATGAAAAACGTCAAAGAAGAACGTGAACATGTACACCCCTGAAGCAGGTGTCGTAAAGACACCCGTGAAAGTATTGTATGCGTTTCCTTCATTTAAGATTGCCTTGTTATATTTAATTACTTGTCCCGCATTGAGTCCGGTAAGAGCATGGTCAAGGTATGCACAGAATGCAATGTTGGTTTCTTCGCCGACAATAAAACGTTTGCTCTGAGTCCCAAAAGAATGCCCTTTTGTCAGGGTGATGTAAGCTGGTTTGTGGTGACTTGTCTTTTGCTGTGTGGAATCTGTCTTGTTACCATCTGAAACAATGTGTCGTATCGGATAGTTAATCGGTTTGTTTGACGGTTTTGAAGTTCGTGTGTCACTCATCGGGTCTTTCTCCTCGTGTGTGTTCTCAAGCTTATTAATCCGTAGTTGTTGTTCTTCTACAATCTGTTTCAGATATCCGACTTCTTGCTTCATGCGTTTAATATCTTCTGCATCTTCAACGGAAGTTACGCGGACATCTTGAAGCAGCACTCCAATAACTGATCTCACAAAGGATTCATCTTCAGAAAGAATCTGTCGTAAACTTGCTTTTAAATCGTCTCGTTGAACAAAATGTAAATCACCATGCTCTTCTGTCGCAGCCGATATACGGACACACAAAATAAACAAGGACACTTGTAAAAACATTGTTGTTACGTTCAAATACGTAAAGATTGTGCAAGACAGCTTGCAGGTCTCCAAAAGTCTTACCACGATTCTTATCGAGTTTTTATCTCTTAAATGGGGCAAACCTTTATGCAGAAATCGTGGTGTTTAAAGACGAGAGACAGGTGTTTTTACTTTTGGTAAACATAAACCCGTTCGCTACTAGAACCTATTTTGTGAAGCCTGCGTAAACCAAATAGTGCCGGAACAGACGGCGCATTTTACAATGAATTACCTTTTGTGACTTATTAGGGAACAGTTTGGCAAAGACCGAACTGCTGTTGTTCTGATTTAACTACAATTTACAATGATCGCCAATGCCCTTCATGATTGGTCTGCATATGATTCGTTTGAATTTTGTTAAAAACCGCAAACGTACTTTTATTAATACCACGGTGTTCTTTTAGGAAATTATCGGTACTACCGTCATTATTTATTCTGACATCGAAGTTAGTATACTAGTACATTATATACAAACCAGTTAGTAAACTCTTACATATACACACACAAGTTACATGTAGTATACTCGTACATATACACGTACCAGTAAGTGTACTCGCACATACACACATACCAGTTAGTATACTCGTACGTTTACACATACCAGTTATTATACTCGTACATATACACATACTTGTTAGTATACTCGTACCGAAACACATTCCAGTTAGTTTACATGTACAGAGACACATACATGTAGTATACTCGTACATATACACATATATGTAGTATACGCGTACATATACACATACTAGTAAGTATATAAAAATAAAATATTGTGTACACTTTAGTGACCACATTTTCGAATTAAGCATGTTGTTACCATGTGTCAGAATAGTT
>JAUELF010151454.1:0-14927 GCA_031471495.1 Clinocardium nuttallii | reverse complement strand
CCCTGATATGCACTCTTTGCCTCCTGTGGATTTTCTGTTTAAGGAAGCATTACCTCCTAAGAAGGCATGTGTCGGCCTGGATCGGTCTGCGCGGACAGCGCAGGCTGATCTGGTCGATACATTTCGCAGATGTCATAATGTTGGTTTTCTCGCGGGACGGCACAAACCTTTTTCGGGTCAAAGTACATGGTGACGCCCCTCGTCAATGCCTGGTATCTCTTTAACATTTCTACTGCAAAAACATCTTGACTCTTTTTCTCTGCAAAACATAGAAAGACAGATCTTATTTAAAATTGAGGTCGCTATAGTCTAAGGGAAGTAACTCCAGTTTGAAAGTTAATAAAAGAAAAGCCAAATGAGAAAAGTTATTCCCCAGGATGAAATACGATGAAATCGACTCGCAATAAGGTCGTACTGAGTCTATGCTATATCGCTGAACTGTCTAAGTAATGTATTTTAATCATTCACAAGATGTCAATCTTATTGTATATTTCGTAAATCAGTCAAGTCTGTATTTAATGACCACCTATAGGAAGTGAACAATCTAGCCTTTGTTCACAGGTGGTCTTTAAATATCGGGCCATATATACAGAAAATGAGTATTTGGATAACCAAAAGTATGGTCGCTTTATAAAGGAAATGAGTATTTGAATTACTAAAAATATGGTCGTTATATACAGGAATTTAGTTGTTGGATAAATAAAAATATGGTCGCTATATAAAGGAAATAATATTTGGATAAGTAAAAGTATGCTCGCTATATACAGGAAATAAGTTTTTGGATAACTAAAATTATGCTCGCTTTATACAGGAAATGAGTATTTGGATTACTAAAGATATGGTCGCTATATACAGGAAATGAGTTTTTGAATTACTAAAAGTATGCTCGCTTTATACAGGAAATGAGTATTTGGATTACTAAAGATATGGTCGCTATATACAGGAAATGAGTATTTGGATTACTAAAAGTATGGTCGCTATATACAGGAAATAAGTATTTGGATAAATAAATGTAAGATCGCTATATACAGGAAATGAGTATTTGTATAGCTAAAAGTATGCTCGCTATATACAGGAAATGAGTATTTGGATAACTAAATGTATTGTCGCTATATAAAGGAAATGAGTATTTGGATAACTAAAAGTATGCTCGCTATATACAGGAAATAAGTATTTGGATAAATAAATGTAAGATCGCTATATACAGAAAATTAGTATTTGGATAAATAAGGGTATAGTCGCTATATAAAGGAAATGAGTATTTGGATAACCAAAAGTATGGTCGCTATATACATAAAATGAGTATTTGGATAAATAAATGTAAGGTCGCTATATACAGGAAATGAGTATTTGGATTACTAAAAGTATGGTCGCTATATAAAGGAAATGAGTATTTGGAGTACTAAAAGTATGGTCGCTATATACAGGAAATGAGTATTTAGATAACTAAAAGTATGGTCGCTATATACAGGAAATTAGTATTTAGATAACTAAAAGTATGGTCGCTATATACAGGAAATGAGTATTTGGATTACTAAAAGTATGGTCGCTATATACAGGAAATGAGTTTTTGGATTACTAAAAGTATGGTCGCTATATAAAGGAAACTGCTATTCCAGTGTGGTCTTTAGCCCAGGTGTGCCGAACATTTATATATGAGGCAGGTCTATCTAATTGGGTAGTAATTAATGCATGTACCCATAGTGTCACCGGAGTCTTGACTGCACCTCTTATATTGATCAAACCTATATGTGTCTCCTGACCAGTAACTAGAATTGTAGCCCCACCAGTTGTATTCCAGTGTACTTAGCAATGGTGACATTAACCTATTCCAACAAACAACAAACCGGCAGCAGACAACATTTATACAACAGCGTTAAAAATCTCCATGAATGGGTTTTATTATTAAACAAAAGTTAAAAACATATTGGCAAAATGAGAAATTGCTCGTTTTGATTAATTTCATATTTTGTCACTATGTATTCAAAAATTCGTCTGCTGCAGATGACTCAAAATGCGTTTACAAATGGGAAAGAGTTAAGATGTCAAATAGCTAAACACGTCTCATGGTTGTATGGGCCAGAGGACTAAACACGTCTCATGGTTGTATGGGCCAGAGGACTAAACAGGTCTCATGGTTGTATGGGCCAGAGGACTAAACACGGATTTCAAAAAATGAATTGTATCGTATGAGTATGATAAGTTTTAAACATATTTATTCATTCACTTAATACATATATACAAGTTAATGTAGGCACATCTACAGAGAGGTAGATGAATGGATTAGAAAACAAGCAACATATGCTTATACTAATTCTTCTCCTCGAAGTAAGATTGAAATAATAACATGGTAAGTATATGAATGCCTAGCTAAATGATGGTACACAGTCGTTGCATTTTGGGCCACAAACTGTATAGTGTATCTCAGGATATTGCAGGGTCTGGTAGTAGTAAGTTATGTCTTTTTGCACGCAGGGTTGTGAGGATAGTATCGCGACTGATGCTTCCATGTCCTGATGAACTGTAATATAAGCCGTCCCGCAAGAACACCGACATTATGGTCTCTGCGTAAAGTATCGATCCAGATCATCATGAGCATGCCGCGCAGGCTTATCCGGATAGACACTTTTCGCCTCCTGTGGATTTTCTATTTCAGAAATAATTACTATTTACCTCTATCCCCCTGAGACGGAATGTGTCGGCCCGGATCAGTCTGAGCGGCGGCGCAGCGGATCTGGGTCGATACATTACGCAGATGCCATAATGTTGGTTTTCTCGCGGAATGGCTCATATTTGTATTTGATCAAGGGCACGCCGTGGTGAAAGATAAATTACAGTGTCGTAAATCGACTGGATTATTTTCGAGTATTCACGACATTATCTTATTTACATGTTTATGTGCAAGTGGTCTGAATTATTATATGTAGTTCACGGTGAATTAATGTTTACACTATGTAATTTCGTTTAAATATAATTATACATGATTTTTTTCCAACAAATTATTATAAATTTGAGAGATAAATAAATAAGTGATGCTACATAATTTCGAGCCGCTCGGTGGAGTAATGGAAGAACGTCAAACTCGGTGCATGAGGTCGCATGTTCGATCCCAGGCCGATTCTTACTGTATACTATATATGAACACACACGCAGGCTCCGTGTCAACCTGTTAAATATTATATCAGATGTCTGGTGGAAGAGCGTTCGCCTCAACTGCCGGAGGTCGCTGGTTTGATCCCTGGTCAGGTCATACAAAAGCCTTTACAAATTGTATTAATGAATGTTTCTTATTGTCACTAAGGTGTTGTGGGGTTAGCATTAATACTACCTCGCCGGTGTTAGGATATAAGGATCAGTAGTACTGGCAACTTACCAAGGAAAGGACGTGATTTAACTGAAAATGTGTTGAAAACGGCATGAAACACCAAACAAACTAAACTAAACAAAACTTTATGAGCCGTCCTGCGAGAAAACCAACATGTTGGACTCTGCGTAAAGTATCGACTTGGATTAGCCTGTGCATTCCGCGCAGACTGATCCGGACAGACACATTCCTTCTCAAGGGGAAAGCGGTATCGAGTAATAATTCCTAAAACAGAAAATTCACAGGAGGCGAAGAGTGTCTATCCGGGTAAGTCTGCACGGCATGCTTAGGCTGATCCGGGTCGTTACATTGTTAGACAACAATGTTTGTTTTCTCGCGGGACGGCTCATATTCGAGTATAGTGGGTTGAATAATGCATTAGTTGTTCGTGGTCAATAAACGTCCTCAATATAGTCTGTGTAAATTGAGCTATAGAAAAATCCTTTGATAAAATTATAACAGAAGTACAAAAGTAAACAATTCGTCACTGTTCTCAATACTTCTCTTAATATATCGACCCTTTACGCCGACACAATTAAGTTTAGTTTTACAAACTATTTTGCAAAGTTTGCAAAACACGCCTTCAGACTACAAAACTATGAACGTTTAATCTGTGCTCAGAATTTGTACTCAAGCATCTAATTGGTCAGAAGGAAATTCGTTCTCCAAATTGACCAATCGGAAGCCTTTTTTGGAGCATGGAGTTCATTTCTGAACACTGAGAACGTTTTCAGAGTTTTATAGTTTCTGGTCCTTATATTAATCACACTCAATGTCTGTTCCCTTGACACTAGCTTGTACTGAAAACGTTTCTTTGTTAAAAAATATGCTCATCAGGGGATTCGGACCCGGGACCCGACGCCCTACAACTATAATTGAATATTGACAAGTGCGCGAGTTTAAAGTCTGACAAGTGCGCGAGTTTAAAGTCGCAAAACTCTCTGAAATGCGTATAAACTAAATGTATATCAACTGTGTTATAATCTCTTCCTAAATACCGCCGTGATATGACCAAAACTGTTAAAACGGCGTTAAACTCCAAACAAACAAATCAAAATCACGGTCAGGGCTCAAACGGAATAACTCGGTGACGGAATTACCCGAGGAGTCCCGATTGGCTCAGGGCTATTTTCGTCAAAGTAGAAAGTCGTGTGTACGAAATATAATAATGATTTTACTATTGTCGCGGTACATTGTATACTTTACTTTGGTCGATATCGAGGACGCATGGACCTTACCAGGTGTAAATCGGTCTATTATGTACATACATATGTGTAGAGTGATGCTACCAGCGATAAGATGTATTATTTGTAGAAGTTTTAATTGTAACGTTAGATTATACTATTTATTCTTTTATGGATGTGAATTAAAGTGAACATTAGTGAGATGAGAGGGTATTTTGGTTTTACTAATGAACACAGATAGTCTGGCAGTTTAAAGGAGATTAACAAGATACGTGACGTGACATATATAATCAAAAGTGTACCTAAGATAGAGAAAGGACTATGGTCTACAACTAAACCAACGTAATTCGACAGTGGTGTTTTGGGAGGAAGTGAATAATTGGTTGATTGTCTAATTATCATATAAGCTGTGTCTCGTTATATTGTAGAAATCTAATCGCTAAGTGGATTCAGACATCAATGATTGTTGAGCGGTGAAATTGACCATGAACATAAATACCGCAGCCAGGTGAAATAGATTACAGTACTTCAGGTACAATTGCAGTAGATTATCGAACATTACCAGAGCATGTATAACATACGTATTACTAATGAGTATTTGGCAACTAAAAATCGATGAAATACGCTGCTAAATAGTATGTTATTGTACTAAAACACGATGAATTACGCTGCTAAATAGTATGTTATTGTACTAAAACATGATGAAATACGCTGCTAAATAGTATGTTATTGTACTAAAACATGATGAAATACGCTGCTAAATAGTATGTTTATTGTACTAAAACACGATGAAATACGCTGCTAAATAGTATGTTATTGTACTAAAACATGATGAAATACGCTGCTAAATAATATGTTTATTGTACTAAAACAAGATGTAATACGCTGCTAAATAGTATGTTATTGTACTAAAACATGATGAATTACGCTGCTAAATAGTATGTTATTGTACTAAAACATGATGAAATACGCTGCTAAATAGTATGTTTATTGTAAACATGATGAACAGCAAACAATGTGTTTAACATTATTGAATATTTGGACATATTTTAAATACAATGTGATACTTGATCCGTTAAATATCTAAGTATTTAATAACATATACATGTATGGAGCGCCATTCAATATGATTATCCAATACAAATGTTAAGAAAACTTATTAAATAATGACTCGATACGAATGAATAGGAATTAGCCCTGTTACGATAACAATGGTCAAATACTTTAATGACCCTTCAACAGGGATATCAGAATGTCATTTCACATATTTTGTTTTTCAATTGAAGCTTGCTGTATATTCAAATAACAGAACCACGCGGGGATGATGAGAATGAGGAAATGTGCTTACTATGTTGCTTTGACAACAGTTGTGACTTGTGTTATTTTAGCATTGAATGTTGTTTTAAATTTGGTAACGATATTTACGATGAAAAAAGGGAGGTTTGCGTATTGTGATTCGGGAATTATTTCGGGGACTACAAATAATAACAATGCTTACGGGTACAACATTATTCCACGACGTATACATCAAATATTTTTCAATGCAACTGATAGAGTTATTCCGTTAGATCTTGAAATAGCGAGGAAAAGCTGGGTTTTAAGAAATCCGAGTTTTGTATACACCCTTTGGAATACTACAATGGTGCTAGATTTGTTAGAATCGAAATATCCACAGTTACTTCCCTTGTACCAAAGTTACAGCCACTGGGTGCGGCGTGCTGACGTAGCTCGTTACGTCATACTGCACGAATATGGCGGACTCTATGTTGACCTGGATATCGGTTCACGGGGGAAGACAGAAGTTTTAATTAACTCTTTAGACATAGAATCAAACGTTGCACTTTATTTGACAAAGCCCTTCGGGGTTTCAAATGATTTTATGCTCGCAACACCCAAACATCCTTTTTTCAAACATGTGCTATGCGGGCTCAAAGACGGGAACCGGTGGTATATGTTGCCTTCATTGACAACCATAATGGCGACTGGCCCAGGGTACCTGTATTCCAGATATAAAACATATGATGAACCAAAAGATGTCCAAATACTCAGGGAATCGCAACTTAAACCGTTTATAAAACACCAAGATGGTAGTGCGTGGCATGGGATTGATGCGAAAATAACTTGGTGGATATTTATTAATTGGGAACGTTTTATAAAAAAGTTACTTCTAAAGTTGTGTGGTGCTTTATTATTAATATGGGTGTTATTTAAGTTAAGATATAGGTTTGTGCAATTGGTCAAGTTATTCTTAAAGTATACGTAGTGTTAATTTACTTTTTGGACATAGTCCAACTTGAAAACATTGGATGGGACAAAAGGAGAAATTTGTAGTAATGAGAAATTCTTCCTTTTGCCACGAAGTTTTCTACTATAATCCGTTAACATCATTTATAGAAATAATCATTAATGTTTACCAAGATTGTTTTACAGTCATCTGCTGCTAATGGGCTGTATATGGAAACCGGTGTAGCATAATATATATATAATATATATATAGTAAAACCTTTACAAGCCTCTATACGAATAGTATTTGTATAACAGTGAATAAATATGTGTTCTATGGTTTACTCTAAACCCTGAGACGTTAAAAGAGTGACCACGTCGTGCCTTGTCTAGGTAGAGTTGCATGTATTTTCAAACAGTGAAGACCCATGAGAGCTGTGTAATAATGGTTTTCTGCAAATCATTCAGTGTCCACATTATTATCAACAGTTGACGAAACATAACTAAATTGTAGTCCTGTTTATTGACACCTATTTATGAATTGAATTACGCGTAGACGCGCCTGCAGATATCGTGTCTTTTCGTTTCTATAAACAGTGAGCTATTGCACAATCACTGTTCACGTCAAGTTTTACGTTTAGCTTGCGCATAGTACATACAGTCTCGGGTGTATCTTCAGATATGAGCCGTCCCGCGAGAAAAGCAACAGTATGTGCGCTCAGACTGATCTCGGCCGACACATTCCGTCTCAGGGGGATAGAGGTATAGAGAAATGATTCCTGACACAGAAAATCCACAGGAGATGAAACGTGTCTGTTCGGATTAGCCTGCGAGGCATGCTTAGTCTGATCAGGATCGAACATTTACGCAGGGACCACATTGTTGGTTTTCTCGCGAGATCCATATAATCCTAGACCCATGGGAATTACTTCCACGTCCCTTTGTGAGAGACCTTTACGATGATATGATCGCCAGACACGGCTCATATGCGATGGTGTAATAACGGAGATCTACGCAACAAGGCCGAGTTGACACAACTGCAGCAAGGGACGTTGAAGACATCGAATATACATATGTACGTGAGCCGTCCCGCGAGAAAACCAACATTGTGGACCAACAGTGTGGACCAACAGTGTGGACCAACAGTGTGGACCAACATTGTGGACCAACATTGTGGACCAACATTGTGGACCAACATTGTGGACCAACAGTGTGGTCCAACATTGTGGACCAACATTGTGGACTAACAGTGTGGACCAACATTGTGGACCAACAGTGTGGACCAACAGTGTGGACCAACATTGTGGACCAACATTGTGGACCAACAGTGTGGACCAACATTGTGGACCAACAGTGTGGACTCTACGTAAAGTATCGGCCCGAATCATCATAAGCTTGGCGTGAAGGCTTACCTGGATAGATCATTTTCGCCTGTTGTGGATTTTCTGTTTTAGGAATCAATTCTCTATACATATATATCTCCCTGAGACGGAATGTGTCGGCTCGGATCAGTCTGCGCGGACAGCGCAGACTGTTCTTGGTCGATACATTACGCAGATGTCATAATGTTGGTTTTCTCGCGGGGCGGCTCAATTATACAATATGGAAATCTCCATAAGCTAACGTTTAATTATTGAATAAATTTCTCTCTTTGCCAAAATTGTTACGGAGGCGTCAAAGTACGTTTGCTTGTTTGAAAGTGTTAATTAATACATGCACCATGCTCAGTCCTATGTAAAGTTATGTCAGTCGTCACAGACATTAA
Organism: Clinocardium nuttallii; assembly: GCA_031471495.1. Taxonomy (NCBI): domain Eukaryota; kingdom Metazoa; phylum Mollusca; class Bivalvia; order Cardiida; family Cardiidae; genus Clinocardium; species Clinocardium nuttallii. Next base: position 6,391 of record JAUELF010151454.1, on the reverse strand, counting down.
ATGAGAAGAAAACATATTCTCCTGAATATTCGCTTCGCTGTGATGAAAGAAACGATGGCACAAGATGACATTAATTGTCACTCAGTCATCATGCGTTACTAAATACGGATACAAGTATGCATAAGGAAAGTCACAAAACATAGCAAAGTCTGTTTTACGCATTTTCCTTAAAGTGAATATCAAAGTTGTTCGTGCAATATATAATACATGTTTTTGATCTGAATAAGGTTTAATCGACCAATTTTTGAAATTCAATTTCATAAAATCATTATCAGATATAGATCTACATAGATTATATCTGAATTATTTCTTTGTTGTAATGGCTGTTGTAACCCTTACAACCCTTTTGACGACCCTAACAATAACATGTTCCTTCATGAAGAAAACGTTAAAGGTGCTCAACCCCAGACAACTGATAATATAGTCAAAATTTAAAAACTGTCCTAAAGATGTCTTGAACTACTAGAATCATAATACTGGGATAAAATCAGAGAAATAATTTCACTTTCCAGTACCATAAACCTGTAAATATTGATCGTATATGCTTCATTTCTACTAGGTTTACATACCCATAAGCCATTTTTACACACTGTCATGACTTTCAATTGACAATTTTTCAACACTTACTGCAAAAATAGTTCTGAACTACTTAGAACTTACTTATTTGTCACTATTTTCACCATTTCAAAATGTTGATCACAATCTGGGGTTCAGCACCTTTAAAGCAGCGATGTAATTTAGTCGGACTTGGATCTTTCTCTACACGTGTCATTAATATTAAAACCCTTTCTCAAACATAGACGCATTTTGACGCCCTTGCAGCTGATAACCTTTTGAAAATATTGTTACGAAAGGAGAACTTGCTTATGATAGTATTCCCTGAATTCATACTTTCTTTATACTTTTGTAAAAATGTTTTCAAACAGACGGTCTGCTGCGTGTTTGTTGTATGTGGAAAATGGTTTACGTTGTTTTGACATCCTTAGCGTTAAATAGTATGAGTCGTTATTGGTTCTTTATCTATACTTGGCTAAACTTCGGTTAACCTTTTTGTACATGTAGATGTATTTTGACTTCTCTGCAGCAGACAACTTTTGAAAGCATTGTGAACTTATTTTAATAATTAAAATCACTTATATAATTTTTACATAGGTTTTGCCTAGATGTTTTTAATTTCGTTAACTGCTGATGTGTTGTATGTGGAAAAGAATTAAGTTTGGTTGTTTTACACCGTTTTACATACATATCACTGCGTGTTATGGGTAAGTTACCAGTAATACTGATACATTTGTCCTGACATAAGCAACTCAGTTGTTATGATAACCCCACAATACTAAAGCCATGACTACCCTTGTTAAAGTCTGGGAAAGGGTTAGGGTTGGTTGTAATAGAGCAAGACTAAAATGTGGACCAAGCAAGTGTTTGGTGTTTATAACATGTTTTGTTATTATTATTATATATATTTTAATTTATTTATTTCAAATTTCGTTGCTTATCATAAATAAATATTTTAATAAGCGTACATATTTGCTTCTTATGTATGTCAAAGTAATAGTAAACCCTGGCTCTTGCTCTTATGTGAAACGCTACAACCTTAACCCTTTCCCTCATACTACAAATATGCAACAGACGACTTTGAACATATTTGATCAAAACATCGAAAATCTCTATAATTAAATGGATAACCTATGACTAAAAGTGGAAAACATAGTGGCAAAAGGAGAAATTGCACGATATGTGCATTTTTTTTCTTTTGTCACTATGTTTTCAAAAAGTCGTCTGCTACAGAGGCGTCAGAAAGCCTCTTTCTGAGGGAAACGGTTAAAGTTTGTGTAAGTGTATATGTACTGGATGCAGTTTTAATCATTTCCCATCTACAGACGATTTTTGCCCATCTGCAGGAGACGACGTCTGAAAACAGTGTGGCACAAGGACAATTATCATAATGAGCAGTTTCCCTCCCGTTTTGCCACATTGTGTTCAACCCTATACAATAGTAATACTCTCATTCAATAGAGATGTTTCCTATGTTTTCCTATGTTTACAAAGTCGTCTGCTGCTGATTTGATGGAAAGGGTTAATGAACAACACACGAGATTAGTGTGTGTATTGATTGGATGAGAGCAGGTTGTCCAGTTTGAGCCCCATTTCTCGCCAAAGACCTTGCTTTATATTACCATGGAATAACCCTTTCCCACCTGCAGACGCATTTGTCGCAATAAAAGCAAATTGCTCATGATCAGCCATTTCTCGTTTGGCCACAAAGTCTTTTTTAACTTTATATAACAATTCAACTATCTGTGTTTAAATTTTCAGGTTTTTGTCACTAAATGTTCATAAGTCGTCTGCTGCAGACTTGCTGTAAGTGGGAAAGAGTTAATAAAGTGAACTTACTAGAGGTTTCCACGACGTAATGTGAAGTGTACTTACTAGAGGTTTTCACGACGTAATGTGAAGTGTACTTACTAAAGGTTTTCACGACATAATGTGAAGTGTACTTACTAGACGTTTTCACGACGTAATATCGTCTATTTTTAAAGAACCATCCTCCCTCTGGTTTCTGGAAGGTTCCATAACTTAGTGGAACTTTGTGTGGTTTCTCTTTGGTGGCATAGAACCCGTCTATGTAGTAAAGACCCACGGCATTCTTGAAGGACAGCTCTGGAAAACAAGTTTTGAATCTTATTGACCTGACCTACCGGGTTGACATTATTTGAGCTGTCCAACCAACAGTGTGGACTCTGCGTTAAGTATCGCAAAGGTCAACTTAAGCATGCCACGCAGGTTTACCCGGACATACACTATCGCAACTTGTGGATTTTCTTTTTCAGGAGTCATTACTCTATCCCGCTGAGAAAGACTGTGTCGGCCCGGATTAGCCTGTGCAGTCTGATACACTATTCAGAGTCCATAATGTTGGTTTTCTCGTTGTCGTACAACTAGTGCTGCTGTAGTCAAAAATACATGAGCCGTCCCGCGAAAAAGACAACAGTATGGCATCTGCGTAATGTATCGACCAGATCAGCTTGCGCTGTCCCCGCAGTCTGATCCGGACCGACACATTCCGTCTCATGGGGATATAGATATAGAGTAATGATTCCTGAAACAGAAAATCTACAGGAGGTAAAAGATGTCTGTCCGGATAAGCCTGCGCGGTATGCTTATGCTTATCAGGGTCGATACTTTGCCCAGAGTCCGCAATGTTGGTTTTCTCGCGAGCCGGCTCATGTCATAATGATCGGAGGTATGTGACTCTGCGTAAAGTATCGTAAACACGTCGTTTGGAGCTAAAAGTTCATTTTACCCATTTTCTGATGCCGCATGGTGGCTTTCTTTTTCAACGAATGAATATGGCTTGAACACATGTGTAGAGGGTCACCTTATTAACATTCCTGCTAAATTATCTTGAAATCAGGTGAGGATTTAAATAAGAATGGAATTATAAAATCTTGTCATTTTGCCCCTTTTCTGGTGGCCAAGTTTTTCAACAAATACATATGGCTTAAACAAATTAAGTATAGGGTCAATCAAGGAACATTTATACCAAATTATCCTTGAATACAGCAAGTCGTTTCAGAGGAGAATATTATGAGCCATCTATCCGAGAAAACCAACATTATGGCATCTGCGTAATGTATTGAGCAGATCAGCCTGCGCTATCCGCGCAGACTGATCCGGGCCGACACTTCCGCCACCGAGGGATAGAGGTATAGATAAATTATTCCTGAAACAGACAGTCCTCAGGAGGTGAAACGTGTCTGTCCGGGTTAACCTGCGCGGCATGCTTAGGCTGATCAGGGTCGACACTTTACGCAGAGTCCATTATGTTTGTTTTCTCGCGAGACGGCTCATATTAAAGTTATGGATTTGACTCCCTTTTCAGAACCTTCAACCATCAAAATGCTGTATAGAGTTTGAATGTGTTATCAATGCTATCAATGTTGAACGAGGACAACCAAGGGAACACAGTTTGTTTTAAATTCACTAAGTTGATAAGGAGAAGATGTCATTTGAAGCTAAAAGTTGTTTTTACCCTTTTTCTGATGCCACCTGTTATGGCTTGTAAAAAATATGTAGAGGTATACCAACGAAACATTTACACACACTGATCTTGAAATCAGACAAGCACATTTCATTAGAATGGACTTTTAAACAGTTGTTAATTTGTCCCTTTTCCTTTTCCGCCTGGCAAAACAGTTAGCTGAACAAGTTTTGTAGAGTGTCCGGTCCGGATTCAGAGGAGAAGAATTTCAAAGATTATGCATTCCCTTCCCCTTTTCTGATGCCGCAGCAGCCTCATCAAATTGTTTCTGAACAATTGTAAAGGAACATTCATTTGAAGATTAGTTGAAATTGGTCGAGTTGTTTGAGAGAAGATGTCGTTTAATGCTAACAATTAACGACGTACGACGAAAATGTTGTTTAATGCTAACAATTAACGACGTACGACGAAGATGTTGTTTAATGCTAACAATTAACGACGTACGACGAAGATGTTGTTTAATGCTAACAATTAACGACGTACGACTCCGACGACGTCGGACATAGAGTGATCAGAATATGAGCCGTCTCCCTAGTAAACCAACATTATGGCATCTGCGTAATGTATACACCAGATCTAAGCCGACACACATTCAGTCTCATGGGGATAGATGTATAGAGTAGTGATTCCTGAAACAGAAAATCAACAGGAGGCGAAAAGTGGCTTTCCGGGTAAGCCTACACGACATGGCTAGGCTGATCCGGGTCGATACTTCACGCAGAGTCCACAATGTCGGTTTTCTCGTGGAACGGATCAATTATGCTCCACTCAAGGGCATTCTGACTGATGTACACGATACAGGAAAATTCGTATGTATAACGTAGCGAATGTAAGACTATGATTAACCCAAGGGTACCCTATTTACCGTAATATTGTATGAACGGTGTTAAACACCGCTTTCAACAGTGTTTAACTTATATCACGGCGTTTCCTGGGGGTAAGTTACATGTACCATTGGTCCATTTATCCTGACACTAGCGAGTCAGCTAACCCCACAATACTGAGCGCTAAGGAGGGAAAGCCTTTATTATTAATTTTAAAAGTTTAAAAGTTTTATAATTAATGTGAACTGCTTGATATGTATTAACCCATATCGCGCTCAATTATGAACTGGTATTGACTAAATAGTGCAAAAGTAAGGATGTGTGTTAAAATATGACTGCAAAACATGATGGCTGCATGATATTGATCTACATTTTCCTTAATTGCAATGTTAGGTCGTGCATAACAATATGATACAAACAAATGCTTGTTTAAAAGTGGCATACAACACCGGGAAAATGGTTAATGCTTACTCAAAAGCTTTAATGATATAGTTCCATTCACTACGGGAAATGCAAATGTGTACGCCAAAGCGCCTTCGCTCTCTGCGACGTAAATCACCTTCTCTTGAACGCTTGGAGTCAACTCACGTGCTCTCCACATCTCTTAAATGAAAAATACATCTTAATTATCATTAAGGCGTCGGTGAAAGGTTAGAGTGAAACATGGATAGAGATTATGTCCATTTGTAGTATTTCAGTTTTACACTATTACTGATGGTTATAAAATGAAATCCTGAAATCATCGTTAGAACTCGCTGGACCAATTGGGATACACCTTGATCGAACATTGTGTTACCTTTGTTTTATTATGGCTGTGCCCATGCATTGACAGTAATATCAGAAGATACAGAGAGAGTGATGGGGAGAGGGGAGAGAGAAAGAGATGCAGATAGACAGACAGACAAATGGTCAGGCAGATAGCAACATAGATATAGAGAAAGGGGAAAGATATATATATATATATATAGACAAGACGGACAGACACAGAGAAACAAACATAGACAGATATATATATATATATAGAGAGAGTGTGTGTGAGAGAGAGAGAGAGAGAGCGCGCACGCGAGAGAGAGATAGAGAGAGAGAGAGATACACACACAGACATAGAGAGAGAGAGAGAGACAGACAGAGAGACACATAGAGAGAGAGACAGAGACATATACAGAGAGAGGGAGAGACAAGAAGGACAGACACGGAGAGAAACACATAGACAGAGCTACTTGCCTTATTGCTTTTTAATTTAATTTTAATTTTATTCCATTTTACCCAATTCAGTTTGAATCACATGTCGACATATAAAGTACGTTCGTTATTATACATAGCTACTTGTAAACAAAGAAAATCTACACTTGCCTTTGTTTTACATATTTATAATCAAGACGATCTATTACGAATGGAACGTCTTCATGTTGTTTACACCCCAGGAATGTGTCAAGGCTTGCTTTGAAACATCAGACTTATACTAATAATTAAAAAACACATAGATAAGATGTATTATGCAAAAAAAAGATGTAAACTCCATCAC
>JAUELF010151344.1:0-14933 GCA_031471495.1 Clinocardium nuttallii | reverse complement strand
ACGACCGACTGAGCTACCGGGATTACGTCATGGAGTTAAGTTTGTATTATAACATAACACGACCGACTGAGCTACCGGGATTACGTCATGGAGTTAAGTTTGTATTATAACATAACACGACCGACTGAGCTACCGAGATTACGTCATGGAGTTAAGTTTGTATTATAACATAACACGACCGACTGAGCTACCGGGATTCGGCATGGTTTGCACTTTTCCCTACTATTTATGTTTAACAACAAGTATTCGTCGACATAATTGACCTCTCCCTGACCTTCGTAATTATATACGTTTTATTTCGACGTTATTGCTTCTCATTTAATCCTAATGTCGTTTACCTCACCCTCCTATTTTCCTTAAAATTTCACACTTTTTATTGATTGATTGCTTGTTGTTTTTCTCCGATTTCAACGATTTATTAATTATAGCACAGCGTGTACTGGGTAAGTTACCAATACTACTGGTCCATTGATCCTGGCACTAGCCAGTCCGTCGTAATATTGACATCACGATCCTGAGAGCCAAGGAGGGCAACCACTACTGCCATTTTTCAAAAACTTTTTTTGACCCGGCCTGGGGTCATACCCGTGACCTTCCGTAGCGCCATTCATAACTCTTTGTCTAAAAGGACCAGCTTCAAATGATTGGGTAATACTCCCGTATATGAATCTGCTCTTTCTCTACCTTTAAATGAATTTCATGTGATGATACCAATGTGACATTACTGTTTATCAATAAGTTTCATCCTTTAGATTGTTGTTTTCGAATAGGGAATATAGGTCGTAGCCATTTGTAATCGTTTCTCGTCTAAATCAAACTTCATGTCAGGGCTCCTTCAGATATCCTTTCGTGAATTGTGTAGACAAGTTATTCTATTAGTTTTTATTTTTGACTTTTGATGTAATTGAAAAACATCCTTGTCACCCTGAACAGTAGTAACCTATCGAACTCGAGCGAAGTGCCTATTCTTGCGAGAACATTACAGTGGGGTTATCCTGCAAGAGAAATCAATTAAATAAGTAATCTTCTTTGAAAATGAATGAAAAAGCATACCATTATGATACCTGTAGAATAGTGTGGACAATGAGAAACTGTTTGTTTGTGTGTTTTTTATTTTTCTCTATATGTGCCGTCCCGCGAGAAAACTAACATTATGGCCTCTGTGTAATATATCGACCAAGATCAGTCTGCGCAATACGCACAGTTTGATCCGGACCGACACATTCTGTCTTAAGGGGGATAGAGGTATAGAGTAATGCTTCCTGAAACAGAAAATCCAAAGGAGGCAAAATGTGTCTATCCGGATAAGCTTGCGCAGCATGCTTAGGCTGAACCGGGTCGATTATGCAGAGTCACCATTGTTGGTTTTCTCGCGTGACGGCTCATATTATATCTTCAAAATTAAACCCGCAAAAATGACTCGGACTCGGTCATATGATATTCTTCTTCCCGCATCCTTGTAACCCAAGGATAATATTTCAGAATTAATTAAGACAAACATTCATCGTAGTCCGACCGATACAAACCTGAATCCGCATCAACAACTTTCAGTTACATCATGTGGGTAACCAGCACTACTGATCCCCCTATCCTGACACCGTCGAGTCAGACGTAATGCAGCACTACTGATCCCCCTATCCTGACACCGTCGAGTCAGACGTAATGCTATTCCCACAAACCTTATGGTCAAGGAAGGAGCCATTACTTATGCTAGCAATGATTCACTCGGAGCGCCAACAAACAAGCCGTTATTACCAATGTATAGCATTTGGTATTTTGTAGCCTTTACTACCATTTTATTTATACTCTTCACAAACGAAGTATTGTTTATAACATGCCCTTGTGTTTATTAATGAGATATAACGATGGAGTATATGTCCCGTACAACTCACTAGTCGAAACAGTGAAATCATTGAGTAATACTCAATCACTGTTAATCCTTACATTTTATGTATTTATCCCCTCCCCCTTTCCCACATACAGCATATATAGTACAGCGGACGACTTCGTAAAAACAAGGTAAAACATATGGCAAACCTCTAAAAATAAAAGTTTAATCATTGAATTGTGTTGAAAACATTGTGGCAAGAGGGAAATTGCTCATCATCAGCAATTTCACCTTTTGCCACAATGTTTTCAACTATCGCCTGCTGCTGAAGAGAGAGAGAGAAAGCGTCTGTAGGTGAGAAAAGGTGTAGGTGTCAAAAATGTCGTCTTTACATGTAGGTAAATGTTTAAGTAAATTGCTAAATTTGAAAGTTAAACGATATTTCAGTATCATGGGATTCAGAAATGTCACTATAGCGCTGGAAACTTAAAACACGCTACTGACGGCCTTTGTATATGAAATTGAAATTATAATAAGGTATTTATACGGACCCAGACCTGGCGGATGTAAATAAATATAGCCGATCAAGAAAGGTTTTACTATTTAGAGGTTAATTAGAGCTTTTTAAGAAACTCATTTAAAAGCGTCTAACTGCAATTGTGAAAAAACATTGAGTGAGATTTGAGAAAGGGCTCGCAATATGTTCTCTCTGCATATTATTAATTCCTTCAGTTGCCTTTCATTAGAATAAGTATACTATCAAATTATTGTCATATAGATGTTTTGGTTCTATAGAACTATTGTTTCTTGAGATTGCATCGTATCATTTTGGATTCGAGTTGCTGGAAAAGAACACTTGAATAAACCATACTAGTTCTTAAATTTCAATTTCTCCATTTGCCACAATGTTTTCTGTTACAGAGGCGTCAGAAGGTTTGTATATGTGAAAAAAGTGTTAAATCAGTCGACAACAATTGTGTAAGTAGCAGGATAAGAATTCAAATTTAAAAGTAAATGCTAAGTTTGTTCCATTTATGTGATATTTTAGCCAAATTTAATAAAGTAAAGTAAGTAAATTAAATTAATCACATTTTTTTTCCAAACGAATTGTGTTTTCAAGTGAACCTAATCAAGCCATGGAAAATCGCGCCTTGCTATTTGGGGGTCGAATAGCACCGTTTATAGTCCATTGATTGCTTGTTTGGTGCTTCACGCAGCTTTCAACAAAAAAAATCAGCTATATAACGGTATTTCCTGGATAATTATGTTGCTTGCCAGTCAATCGTTATGATAATCCTACAACCCTGAATGCTAGAAGGACATCCATTACTACCATGTGTAGTGTATTTTGTATGACCCGGCCGGGGATCGAACCCGCGACCTTCCGCTCCACTAAACCATTGATGCGGTTATACCTTTCACACTCCGGTGAGCAGTGCCAACAGTTTAACGAAAGCCTTCACTTTTCATTAATTGCTATATAAGGACTTGAATACATCCCCTGATAAAATAGGACGAAGTGCAGTCTCACTAGTGTACGCCACATTGACATTAAATGACGCCAAACATAAGAGACAAAAAATCACCAGACGGAAATGATTTGGAATTAGGTTATAAGGTTATATATATAACTAACGTCAACCAGTTTATTTGTAAGAGTGATGGATCAGTGTGTTTGCTGGAGTTTAACGTCGTTTTCAACGGTATTTCAGGTATGTAGCGTCGGCCAGTTCACCTGACAATTTGTCTTCGTTTTCTCCACCGCAAGTTTAGTCAGTAGCAGCAAAGAAAGCTTTCAATCTAGGGGGTTTGAGTTCGATCCATCATTCTTTCCAACATTTTACAAAAATCAATGCGACTAGCGTCAAACATCGCATCCACCAATACACCAACATTATGTGCGGAATAGCAACCAGTTGCTTGGAAGATTGGTGTGTGGAATACTGGTATGAGAAAGTCAGGAAAGGCATGTCTTTCTCTCATCTGTAAATCACGTGACAGTCTTCATAGGCTACCGGCTCATATAGACTAATAATTCCACTATGGAATTAACCACTCACGTAACCCCAGATCGCTAGCAGCGGCTCACACAATATCACTTGCTTTTCAAACAGAAAAGTACTAATGAAATACGAGGCTGAAAATCGGTGTTACAAGGCAGTATAAGTGTCCCCTTACCTACACGCATACATACCTACATACCCTTTGTCTATCTAGGGGACAGACCATTTCACTATACTAGCCTTATGTTTTATAAAATCTTTAACACGTGCAGAAGCACTTCTATCAGAAGAAAACAATGAGCAATTTCTCCTTTTGTCACAATGTTCTATGCAACAACTTCACTTGCATGTATATGTCTTGTACGTTTGCAAACATTGGATAGCTTTTGTTTTGTTAAAGTCGTTTACTGTGGTTTTTCTTTTGTATTTTGGAGAGGAATAAGAACACGCAAAAAACTACTTAAACAAGTTAGACTAAGGCGGAGTCAAAATAATGTTTTTTTATATACAATGCGAATTACGATACACGAACATGTATACGTTTGCCACGTTTTCTCTCATATGTCATTCATAGTTCACCCTTCCTTTCTATTTATCGGTACGGTGGTCTAGTGGTAGTGAGTCTCCGGTGTAGAGAGGTCTTTGTTCCCCAGCTAGGTCTTACCAAAGGCTATGCACCGTGATAGTAATACTTTCATTTAGCATATCGCTTACTAAGGAGACATGGCTGGAGAGAGACGTAATCATTGAACGGTTTAATAGTTTCATCCAAAAGCATTTATAAAAAATCATATCGGTAACAGAAGCAGGAATTTGTTCAATTTTCCTGGTGACGATGATATCCCAAACGATCAATGGAGCATTCTGTTTTTCAATATTTATCTAAATATGATTTTCATAATATCTCCCATTCTCCTACTTCTGGCTATCCTAGGAAACATTTAACTAACATTAACCCTTTCCTACATAGGGACGTTTGTTGACGCCTGTTATGTCTTTGAAAACGTTTGGGAAGATGAAAAAAAAATGCTCCTATGCCACAATGTTTTCAAGTTTGTCAAATGATAACAATTTAGTTCACAGCAATGTTTGATATTATTGCATAGATGCCTTTAAAGTCGTAAGTTTTGTAGTTTTGTAGTTTTGAATCATATGTGAAAGTGTTAATTTAAGATACAAAAGAAGCAAAACACACATTATGGTTTTAAGTCTTTTATTTCTTAAACAAATAAGGACAGACTTCTTTCCAACGTCCGGACTTAATATGACGCATCTGCAGTAGGCGACTTCTCAAAACACAGTGGTAATTATAAGTATTGTTTAGCCATTTTTGTTGTAAACTGTTCTTAATAAAATGGTATATCTCAATACCGTTATTTCATAATGAGATCTAGAAGCAAGATACGACGAACTGTACTTATAGTGTATTTGGTCTACATTGTATGCGCTAGGTCTACACTGTATGCAAGCGGATAGTAAAGACTCAGGTGAAACTAAGTGTATGCATGGACTCACCTAAAACTTCACCGTGTCCAGAAACAACACTTACCTCATTTTGGCGGATCCGACACAAATTAAACAAGAAATACTTAACTCTTTCCCTCATACGAGAATTTTGCAGCAGACGACTAAGAACATATTTTGTTAAAACTAGAAAATCTCTATAATTGAATTGGATAACCTATGACTAAAAGTGGAAAACATTGTGGCAAAAAGGAAAAATTGCTCGTTTTGAGCAATTTCTTCTTTTGTTACTATGTTTTCAAAAAGCTCTCTGCTGCAGACGCGTCAGAAGTCAGAAAGCGTCTATATAAGAGAAATGGTTAATTATGTTAATATAGCAGTGAATGAAAACAAAAAGTTAAGTAGGAGTGTACCCGGAGTGTACCTGCAATTAATCTCTCTGCTCTGTTTGTTTCGTTAACACTGGAGATTGGCTGTATAGCTATTTTGCGAACAACATAGGTACATGCAATACATTGGAATAAAACTATTTAAAACTGTATAAATTATCAGTGCATTCGGTTTATCAATTTAATAACTATTCGCATTTTAATATTCTAATATCGCCCGACGAGGGCTAAATCTAAAAAAAAGCAAAAAACTGGCGCAATGGAATTAGTAATGAGAATATGTTTCGTGACTCCCTTTAATAAAAAATAAATTCATCAAGTTCATACTGCTCTGATTGTGACATTTGAAGGATTGAAATGATAATCTAATCCAAACTCTCATGATTAAATAATTTATCATGTGTCACATAGAGAAATCATCCAACTAAAATCACGCAACATCGTTTAATTATCGTGTTATACCCCCCCCCCCCCCCTTTCTAACAAAATACACAACAAATCGGCAGCAGAAGACTTTCTAAACTATAAAAACTATTTGTGAATGTCAATATAATTAATGAAATCAGTTATTGTTCTAAGTGGAGAAAGTGGAATGAGCAGTTTTCTCCTGTTGCCATAATGTTTCTAAAATTCGTCTTCAACAGATGAGTCGAACATGCGTCTGTCTGTGGTTAAGGGACTCTCTTCTGTCTGTGGTTAAGGGACTCGCTTCTGTATGTTGGTAAGGGATTCTCTTCTGTCTGTGGTTAAGGAACTCGCTTCTGTCTCTGGTTAAGGGACTCTCTTCTGTCTGTGGGTAAGGGATTCTCTTCTGTCTGTGGTTAAGGGACTCTCTTCTGTCTGTGGGTAAGGGATTCTCTTCTGTATGTGGGTAAGGGATTCTCTTCTGTCTGTGGTTAAGGGACTCTTTTCTGTCTGTGGGTAAGGGATTTTCTTCTGTCTGTGGTTAAGGGACTCTCTTCTGTATGTGGGTAAGGGATTCTCTTCTGTCTGTGGTTAAGGGACTCTTTTCTGTCTGTGGGTAAGGGATTCTCTTCTGTCTGTGGTTAAGGGACTCTCTTCTGTCTGTGGTTAAGGGACTCTCTTCTGTATGTGGGTAAGGGATTCTCTTCAGAAGAAATGTGTCCAATTGTCACAAAACAATGCTTTGTTTCCAACTATTTCATGTGTTTAGATCTGGGATTAAAATATCTTCCATCTTTTGCTCTACAGTTTGTTTTATGTTTGGGTTTAACGCCGTTTTCAACAGTACTTCATTGCTATTTCGAGGACAAAACACGGATTCGTGACCCATAAAGTGCCGACAAATCATTATTAGACTAGGAAATGTATCTTTACACAAGGACACTCCACCAATATCGGACACCGGCCCTTTCCTGAATTACCACTACTCAGTTTTCACCTTATAACCAATTCCGTGTTATAGACGAGATTTCACGACTGATTTTTACGGCTACTGTTTCCCGTTCGATACTTGTGGACAAAGTCACGTGCTTTTTTTTGTATCATAACACGATTGTCATATCATTTTACCAGTGACGTGCGCTATTGTTAGATGGTATCTCTTATTACTTAGTTGGGAACAGCCAACCCTTTCTGACAATAGAGAATTGAAATACCATTTCACTATTTCCCACATACAACTACTCTGCAGAAAATTACTTACATTAAAACAGTGATTTAGTCGTTTTAATGCAGACAGTTGTGACAACAGTTGAACACGGGTTTAACATCGTATTTCAACCAATCGCGCATCATTCAGACCTGCAACCAAATAACCATATGCATATACTCTTACTATCTGCATTTTAATACAGATAATGTGTAATACAAACAATGAATTCCATCATGTCAATACACGCTTTCTTGGAATCGTAACCTTGCGTATAATGTTTTCGAAAGACACGGTCATTTAATTCAATTCTTTTGTAAAATAATTCCAAACAAGTTATTGGTGTCAATAGAAAACAGCCATTTCAGAAATTGTTTTCCCAACACGTGACATGTACGAATTAATATCACCAGGCTACGCCCACTGTTTTCACTTACAACAAATATACAACAAACGTCTTTGGAATATTAAAAACCTCTACAGTACTCGGTCTGAATTGAATGATAGTATTTTTTAGAAGATATTGTGGGGAAAGCAAATTTTTTTTTAAAAATGCGCCTGCATGCGGGAAAGTGTAAGCGAAGCAATGCCTTTTCTGCGTCACCAGGTTCCAATTGCGAATGATAGATTATGATTTATAAAGACAACATGGTTTACCTATGGCATTTCGCTAGCTATGCATACGTATTCATGTTGCAAATTATTCCCAGTTCTTACTAATTCGTACTAACGCGATGGTATGTATCGTTTGTATTGCAAATAAATAGTTATTTGCTAGTTGTTAGTTTACTGTTTCGCAGCACTTTCTAAGCAGTGGCTTGGGTGATATAAAATGACGATAACAACATTCTTATCATTTACAGATTAATAGCATGCGTCCGGGTGTCGTTGTACTTTTAGCTTGTTAACATCCCGGTACCAGAACTTATGATTACGGATCACGCACGTGCATAAGATTATAAATGTTCAAAGTAAATAAGCCGGGAACCGGTAGATTAGAGGGTAGCGACGCGGGCTGTCAAACAAAAGACCCATGTCCAAAATGGAAGAGTCAAGTGTCATTTGATTTCCAACAATGGACTTACATGTATATAAATGGATAATTGCTTTGAAAGAATGTTGTGTATAGTATTAGTGTGAGATAGTGAACTGATCGCATTGATATGACTGTATAAATGCTGAAAACGGCGTTAAAACCCAACTAATTAATCAAACGTAAATATACCAGTATATGCGATTTGGAGTCATTGAGAACATGCCTCCCACCTTTAATCACCAATTTGACATCGACAAGTATTTTCATGATGTTAGATTTGTGATGAAGGGAACAATGCTACACGATGCAAATATTAAACCCATGGGATCTATGCGAAATTGTCAGAAACATAAATAATCTTGATAGTTATGAGGAATTGACATAAATCAAATCTAAAGCGCATTGTAGATGCGCAGCAAACATTTGGGAATATGTATCTTAGACGACATCTTTTAGAATTAATCTTCAGAAAATGTCTGGAAAATTGGCATCTTAAGGTCATTTTAAACTTCGCTGTGAAAGGGTGTCTATTCAAACTACTTCCATCTCCTTTATACGACCCACCTTTCAATCATGTGGATGTAATATTCGATAATATTCCCCCATTATCATGTTGAGACACTAGGTAAAGTGCAGCCATGACGAGGCATCCCGAAATGTGACAGGCTGCAGTGAAGCCAATTCCCACATACAACAAATCTGCAGCTTTGTTAACATTAAGGCTATGGACGTTCTCTACAAATCAAAGTATAGTTATTGAATCTAACACATTAGAGTCATTTTGACAAAGATCGGTAGAGACAACAGAATGCGTTTGTATGTGGGAAAGTGATGGAATTATAACACAGATGATGGCAATGAGTACACCACACTCACCCTTCAAACTACGCCTGGAATATACATCCTGGATTTTTCGAAAAGTTCTTTCAACTTTATAGATTGTATTTAGTAAATATTGATACTTGATTAACGGACACTGTAGACAGAGAAAAGACTGGACGAATGAACATGTATATCTTTGTCTTTATTGTTTGTATTTCTAGATGGGACTCGTGGAAAAGTAATTCAATGTCGCTGTAACCGGTTCAACCCTTTCCCCCATATATACGCTTTCTGACGCCTCTGCAGCAGACGGCTTTTTGAAAACATAGTGTCAAAAGGAGAAATTGTACAAAACGTGCAATTTCTCCTTTTGACACAATGTTTTCCGCTTTTAGTCATAGGTTATCCATTCAATTTTAGAGGTTTTTTTTAATTTTTTGATAAAATTGTTCAAAGTCGTCTGCTGCAGAATTCGTCGTATGAGGGAAAGGGTAAAGGATTATGTCTTTTACAAAGTACTTTAACAAACAGTAATACATGAATAGCATTCATTATATTTACATAATTGTTCGGGTTATCTTTAGGTGCCGGTATAAAAAAAATATGACATCATTATCAAACAGTACGTTGAAGCATCATTATTCCTGATGATAAAACAAAGGAATCCGAGTCACTGTTTTGATGTAATTAAACTGACATATTTGTGTTGTTTGTTTAGTTAACCGACTTTTTAAAAGAGTTCATACCATTTTTTTTATAAATCAAGGTCATTCAATTACACTATGAGAGCCAATTAAACTACCAATGTGTTTCCTGGCTTTTGTACACTAATATTCCAGCAGCATTCGTTCCAATCTCATTCATTGTTAGCCCATTGGTGAAAGACGTAAGCTGTTTTTTACAATGTTCAAGTTACCGCCAGTCCATTGTATAGACCTAAATCAGATTGTACGTAACACTACTCATGACAAAGACGATATTTACAAACTGTATAACAGGCTTCATTTGCAAAATGTCTAGAAGAAAAAAGAAAATGCTCAACATATATCGGTGTAGTATAATTCTTTTTGAAGTAATCGTGAACTTTTCAAATTTATGTAAATACGTTACTCATTTTGAATTGAACAGCTAAAATAGTGATGTATATATTGTATATCTTTCACTGCAGGAATAATAGGACGTCCACCACACATGCCATTAGATGCAACATGTATTGTTGAGCTCACCGAAGCCCTTATTTTAAAAAAACAATGTTCATGCGCATGCAAGTAATTATCAAATGATATATTTGGATTGGTTCCTCATGCGCAAATCTCTATTTACTGCGTCAACACAAAACCAGTCAATTTTCGCCTGGAAAGTACGTTGGTGGACATAAATGCTGTAATTATATTTTTCTGAAGGGATGTCTCACAGGTCAATTCTACCTATATATTCACCCACTGTATCGTCTGACCACAGACGCATTCATCACGACGGATCGAATCAACAAGGACGAATCTTTAAAAAGAGGAGTGATTATCTATTTTTGTCCACGATATGTGACAAATTAAATCAATTTACCCAAGAGGGATCAGTTGTTGAGGGAAAAGCTTTTACCTACCATTACGATGTGACCTGTTAACCCTTTCCTACATACCACACATCTACAGCAGACGACCTTGACATTATCTAGGATATGAAATCTCTCTATAAACAAGAGTAACGCTGTTGAATGTAGTTGGAATTTGCACTTGCCCTTATATTGCATTTAGCTCTTTTCAATCATAATATTTTCATGTATAAAGATTTTCTGTATGTTTGCCAAGATATTTTCAACGTTGTTTAGATGTCTTGTATGTGCGAAAGGAGTAAAAGACAAAATATACTATACAAATCATGCATTATTTTAATTATATATATGTGTGTATTGTCGGCCGGTGGTTTCGAAACTTTGTTTAAATTTGATTTTCCAATCGGTATTGAATACCGAATATCGAATATCGAACTTCGTGCCAACCTCACACATCCTTTAATAGTCCAAATTGTCATCTATTCTTTATTAGAAGTTTTCAATTTTTAAAATACTTATATTCAAACTCAAAGCGACATGTTGGTTAGTATAGCCAATTCGATCCTGTCTATGGGAACTTGTTCTTGGCATTTCATAACAGTGCCGATCCAGATATCCAGTGTTCATAGTTTATCCAACATTACCTTGTTAGGTTCTTCTGTCAAATTTTAAACATTAGTCCGAATGTTCTGATGGACAGGAGCATCTACACGCAGATATAATGGTATATCGTTGCTTTCAAAGTGGGACCATTTAGTCACTTTCAGACAGACGGTTGTCGCCTAAAACGGTTAAAACGGGTCTCTCATTATGGCAATCAAGTGAAGGAGATGAATGTCTGACGTCTGTTGCAGAGTTGCTGTTTCGATAAAGTAATGATATTGGATAGAATTTAGCCGTGATCGGACACTCGTGGCATAGTAATCAGCCCATATGCACGATTATTCAAGTTTTGACGGGAATACAGTTTTACTGGACGAACTATAATATCCTTTTAAAAACATATGATACGAAGAACGTAAATACATAACTTTCCCCGAGTTTACTATATACAACTATTGCCCCTAGTGATATCGAGAGTTGTTTACTGGATAGAGCTATCGCCCGAGAGTTTACTAGATAGAGTTTTCGCCCCGATAGTTTACTAGATAGATCTACCGTCACGAGTGTTTACTAGATAGAGCTCCCCCCCCTTGAGTTTACGAGATAGAGCAATCGTCCCGAGAGTTTACTGGATAGAGCTATCGCCCCGAGTGTTTGCTGGATAGAGCTTTCGCCACGAGAGTTTACTAGATAGAGCTTTCGCCACGAGTGTTTACTAGAAAGAGCTTTCGCCCCGTGAGTTTACAAGATAGAGTTATCGCCCCGAGAGTTTACTGGATAGTTTACTGGATAAAGCTATCCACTCGAGAGTTTACTAGATAGAGCTTTCGCCCCCAGAGTTTACTGGAAAGAGCTATCGCCTCGAATGCTTACTGATAAGAGCTTTCGTATCGAAGTTTACTGGATAGAGCTTTCGTCACGAGGGTTTACTAGATAGAGCTTTCCCCCGAGAGTTTACTGATAAGAGCTTTTGTCTCGAAAGTTTACCATGTAAATATTTCGCCTCGAGAGTTTACAGGATAGAGTTTTTGCCCGAGAGTTTACTGAAAATAGTTTTTGCTTCCAGAGTTTATTATATAGAGCTTTCGCCTCGAGAGTTATAGCTTTCGTTTCGAGAGTTTACTAGAAAGAGCTTTCGCCTCGAGAGTTTACTGATAAGAACTTTGTCTCGAGAGTTTACTATATAGAGCTTTTGCCTCGAAAGTTCACTAGATAGAAATGTCATCCGAGAGTTAAGGATTAAAGCTTTTGTCTCGATAATTTACTATGTAGAGCTTTCGCAATGAGAGATTACTGATAAGAGCTTTCGCCTCGAGAGTATACTGGTTAGAGCTTTCATCCCGAGAGGTTACTGGATAGAGCTTTCGTCCCCAAATCTTACTTGATAGAGCGTTCGTCCCGAGCGTTAACTGAATAGAGCTTTTTTCCCTCTGAGAGCTTACTGGTTAGAGCTTTCGCCCTGAACGTTTACTGGTTAGTGATTTGGCCTCGAGAGTTGACTGGATAGAGCTTTCAGCTCGAGAGTTTATTGGATAGAGCTTTCAATTCGAGAGTTTACTGGAAATAGCTTTCAGCTCAAGAGTTTACTTGCAAGAGCTTTCGCTTTGAGCGTGAGACCAATGTTCGATCTCCGCTCGAGTCACACCAAATACTTTTAGAAGCATACAACCAGCTAGGTGCCGTCAGCGATAGCATAAAACTGATACGCTGATGTCAGGATAAGCTTACGAAACGTACTCATAATTGACCAAGCCGTTATATGACTGAAATATTGTTGAAAGCGGCGTAAAGCACTATAACATGACATATGTTACATAAGATAGGTAGAAATTAAACTGACATATGATTAGTATATGCCAAGATCAGTTTCTATATATTTCTACGTAATCTGATTTTTCGTCAAATGTCAATTCATTTTGCACAGATGATAGAAATAAATAACTCTTTCGGTACCGAAAGCCTTTAAGGGGTCTCTTTCATGATCAAAATTGGACGACTCCATTTTAATGTAATGAGGGTTATGGAATGATTTGATCATTTAAAGGCAAATAATGCTGATTTCAGCTGAGTCATCACGAGCTGACCTATCTGAATATGTATTGTTTGCAAACCCTTGATATTGTCATGGACTTAATATCGTTAAAAGAGGACATTTCGCTTGATAGAGAGAATGACTGATAAGCACGCGAACAAAACGGATATCTAACGTAACCAATCCCCGAACCAATTAAGGATGTTCCTGTGTGACGCGGCTAATCGCGAACAATACCGACCGTTAACGACCCAGACGGAATGTACCGAGCCTATTCGGGGTGTTAACATGTGACGCGGCTTATCGAACTCATACGGGAATAACCGAACCAATTAGAGGTGTTCTCGTTTGGCGCGGCTTATTCGAAGATTCAAAACGCATTAATTCCTTGATTCCGACCATTAACAACCTCATACGAAAATCATCGATGCCATTCGGGATGTTCTGGTGTGACGCGTCTTATTCGTCGATTCAAAACGCATTCATTCATAGATCTTCTAGCGAACAATACCGATCATAAACGACTTTATACAGAAATCACCGACCCCTTTCGGGATGTTCTCGTGTGACGCGGCTTATTCGTCGATTCAAAACGCATTCATTCATGGATTGTCTCGCGAAAAGACACAGTTAGGAGACTCTGGTGAAATTGGTCTATTTGTTTTTGTCATCTGTTAATTTACTTGATCTTCTTTTATTGCTGCCAAACAAACCTAATATGCGTGAGTTCTCCCATATATGTCTGTAAGTCAACAGACAGCGGGAAATTGAGTGTTGATATTTCCGCTTAGGCTGTGCAACGATAAATGAGCCCGTTTATTTAAAAGTCACACTATGGTTAAGTCAATCAGAAATCATTTTACTTTGATATTTAAA
The DNA here is from genome assembly GCA_031471495.1 of Clinocardium nuttallii. Classification (NCBI taxonomy): domain Eukaryota; kingdom Metazoa; phylum Mollusca; class Bivalvia; order Cardiida; family Cardiidae; genus Clinocardium; species Clinocardium nuttallii. The sequence continues at coordinate 716 of JAUELF010151344.1, read as the reverse complement.
TAACATACACATTTAGATTGATAATGATTTAAGAATAGTCGATCATTAGAGGGTTCTGAGTTTTGGATCATTACTCCGGTCAAATAATGTTAACTTACATCGAAGATGTTGAAAATAGGATCGAACTATTCCTGTTTTCCCCTTTCAAAAATTCAACACATCTGCAACAGACGACTTTAAAAGGCATCTAAGCCAAAATATGGGGGAAATAGCATCACCTAATAGAGTTGAACATTGGTTGCAAATCGGAAAAAAATCTTTTTCTCTTTGTTACAATGTTTTAGAAAATCGGATACGTCACACTGAATACGTCAGTTTGGTTAATCTTTTACATACTTTAGTAACCTATCAGTATTATATCACGACGACCAATATATATAACAGTGTCCATGTAAAATTGATAAATATATAGCAAGGATGCTACAACTACAACTACAAATACACCTTTCATTTGAGGCAACTGACTTCCTTCCAAAACATATTTTACATCATTAAGAAGAAGATTGGCTGTTGTGTTTGATTGGAATGATTGAATAAACGGATTCGGATTAACGACCTTCGATTTGATAACGCTGTGGTTAACGACCTTCGATTTGATAACGCAGGTTAACGACCGTCGATTTGATAACGCTGGTTAACGACCTTCGATTTGATAACGCAGGTTAACGACCGTCGATTTGATAACGCTGGTTAACGACCGTCGATTTGATAAAGCT
>JAUELF010151233.1:0-14934 GCA_031471495.1 Clinocardium nuttallii | reverse complement strand
AAAGAGTTTTGTAACTGTCTCAATAAATGGAAAAAATACCAATTATCTTTAATTGGCAAAATCACAGTTATCAAAACATTTGCCTTACCTAAACTTATTTATCCTCTAACTGTTTTAGATAAGCCACCACTGAATATTATAAAAACTATTAAAACAAATATGTTTGATTTGTTATGGGAGAACAAACTAGACAAAATAAGTAGAAAAACAATTATACTAGGCTAAAAGAGCGTAATTCAACTGATATAACCTTTACCTTGTCTGCAATGGTGCCGTGATCACTAGCACATGTATGACTGTATACGATGATACTATTGGAAAGGGGGAAAATGTGCCAACATCGAATTCAAGTAGTTAGCAGTAGTTAGCGCAAATGAAACAAACATTAGACTAATTCTGTTATCTCATTATTATTCTTTGTTTTGAGTTAATGATTTGTCGATTCATAGCTGATCTTGTTTTCGTTTCAGAACTAAAAAGGATACCTACTGGTTTGCAAATTTCTAAATGGATAGTACATAAGTTAAAGCAGGTGTTAATTTGAGTTGAACAAAGAAACGTCAAGCAAATACCTAAAGATGAGACACTTGTAATAGTATATTTATACATATAGATGTAAAACTAAATTGTATTTGATGTTACACAAGATACACGATGCTGAGAGAATCCCAATAGATATCATGACTGCGGAGAAGCAATTACATACTAAGATTGACACTTATATTAAAACTGATACCAACGAAAAATTGTATAAATGTGAGTTTTGTGACGTTACATGTAATGACAAAGGAAGTTTAATCATACATAATAATATACATACTGGTGACCGTGAGAAACTTTTTAAATGTAATGTGTGTCAATATACATGTACACGGAAAGATAACTTAATCAAACATAAACTAATACATACTGGAGATAAACGATATGCATGTAATGCTTGTGAATATAAAAGTACACATACAGGAGATTTAATTAAACACAAGAGAATCCATACTGGTGATAAACCATATGAATGTGATGCTTGTGCATATAAAAGTACACAGAAAGGACATTTATTCAATCATAAGAGAATACACACGGGAGAGAAACCGTTTAAAAGATTTAAATGTGATGTTTGTGAATATAAAAGTGCATATAAAGGACATTTAATTAGACACAAGAGAATCCATACTGGTGATAAACCATATGAATGTGATGTTTGTGAATTTACATTTACACAGTCGGGAGATCTAATCAAACACAAGAGAATACATACTGGTGATAAACCATATGCATGTGATGTTTGTGAATATACATGTACACAGTCGGGAGATTTAACCAAACACAAAAGAATACATACTGTTGATAAACCATATGAATGTGATGTTTGTGATTATAAAAGTAAACAGACAGGAGATCTAATCAAACACAAGAGGATACATACTGGTGATAAACAATATGAATGTGATGTTTGTGAATATATATGTTCACAGAAACGTAGTCTCGGATCTCATAAGAGAAAACACACTGGCGAGAAACCGTAATAATGTGATTTGTGTCAACAACATCTACACAGACGGGAGATTCAATTAGACACAAGATAATCCATACTGGTTATACACCATATGAATGTAATGTGTGTGAATATAACAGTTCACATAAATGACATCTAAATATACACAAGATAATTCCTACTGGTGATAAACTATACTTTTTGAGCTCACCTGGTGAGCTATTGGGATCATATTTCGTCCGGCGTCCGTCCGTCGTGCGTCCTCAACATTTAGCCTTGTTAACACTCTACAGGCTACATTTTGCAACCAATCACCATGACAGTTTGCCAGAACATTCATCTCTATCAAATATTGGGCAAGTTCGAAATTGGTTCATGTCCGGTCAAAAACTAGGTCACTAGGTTAAGTTAAAGGAAAATCTTGTTAACACTCTGGAGGATATATTTTTGGATGGAGCATGTTGAAACCTTGTCAGAATGTTTGTCTTACTGATATCTAGGTCAAGTTCGAAACTGTGTCGTGTCCGGTCAAAAGCTAGGTCACACGGCCAAAATTAAGGAAAACCTTGTTAACACTCTGGAAGCTATATATTTGGCTTGAGCATGTAGAAACAGTGTAAGAATGTTTGTCTTAGTGATATCTAGGTCGAAACTTTGTCATGTCCGGTTAAAAACTAGGTCACTATGTCAAATTTAAGGAATATCTTGTTGACATTTAGGTGTATTGAACACATTGAAATATTTCAATATATAGGTCTCCTATAATCTGTAAACGAATATCGCCTCGTCTATGATACTTATAAATGACGAATTATCCTCTCCTGGTTTATTGCATCTAGCTTACATGTGTTGAATTGATCACAACATAGTTCAAATTGTTTTCAATTTATTTCAAAGCGATAGAAAATCCAACATTTGTCAAAATAATTGTTGACGGACATTGACAGTCTGGTAAATATGATATTGGATAGAGTGTGCAGACAAACCCTCCATTTGTTATTACATGATACACTGAATCATGTTAATACTTAACGCCTATTTATTTTTCCGTTTATAGATGCAGGTTGATTCATCAGCAGAAGAAAGCTTTCGACAGGTATACTTTCATTTACAAATACTATATACATGTATTATCTAGATGGTTTCAAAGTCGTCTGTGGTAGATTTGTATCAGATGTGTTGTATGTAGAAAAGGTTGCATAGAAACGTGTTTCTGATCATCAATTATCATGCATCTACATACTACAACTGAGCCGACTTTTCGATCGAATATGTCTATGCTTCTTATATGAACTTCTTTCTCTGTCGCAGGATTGTTTGGGAAATATGCCGTCTCAAGCGGAAATTGGTATTATAGAATTCGTAGCTTTCTCACGCCAGTAATCCTCATAACATACTTTCTAAGCAACTGTCTGCCTTTTCTACCTATACTGTTAACCCATGTTTGAAAGACGAATGGTGCTTGCCACAGTGACATTTTTTCAAACGTCGGAAATAATGTTGGCCGAAAGGGGATTCGAACTCACGACCCCTGAATTGATAACCCACGTTGCTACCAACTTAGCTAGCGAGGCCCATAGTAGGATACGCAAACAATGTTTAAATGTGCATACATCGATACACGGGATTAGTTCAACAAGGTTCAGAAAGTGAAAGAACATTTTAAAAATCAAGCGAGGATAATAAACGGGAGTAAGAATAAATGAGTACCGGTTTAGATGCACAATGGATGCTGTCATGTGGAATAATACGATATGATTCTTGTCTTGGAATACAATTCAGTTGGTAATATTCAAAAGAACAAAAACAATAATCACAATTTCACCAATTGACAAAGTGTGTCAGATAGGATGAACCGCGCTATAGATATATGTTACCAAAATAACATAGCCTTTTAGACGATTTACTTCAACTCGCTAGAAAACCCAACATTTGTTGAAATATTACTTGACATTTATTGATAGTTGGTTTGATTTCTTGGATGGATGAACTCCCTATTTTTTATTAAATGATACAAGTTATCGCTTTGCCACATTGTTTGTTTTCAATTATATTCAATAGCTATATTTGTTTTCGTTAACATATTGATGTCTTATTGTTGTTGTTGGTTTTTTTGCAAGATGATTTCAAGTCTACTTGACATACTACTTACATATGCTTATTAGCCGTGTCAAGCTTTGTGAATTCTGAAAAGATGCCTTTCTCTTCTTAAGATGCTCAATGACTATTGCTGAAATGGTCACTCTTGTTTGCGTTTATTCGCTTTCGGGTATTTAAAACATGTTTTAATGGACAAATCAGAAAATATAATTAGGAGCGGCCGAAACAGCGATTCAATTAAATCAACCCGAATCCCAAAAAGGTATATATATATATACAATAAACGTATGCATGTTTTACGCCACTTGCAACATTATTAAAGTTATATGACGGCGTTCCTGGAAGATGTCTTATACTAAGGTGTGTACCATTAAATGTACGAAAACGCGATCTACAATAATTAGTAGTATGACACGCTTATTCGTCGGTATAATAAAAACCTCTTCACCCAAATACAATGTAGAACACACGACCTGTCAAATAGCGAGACGATGTATAATACCATTGAATATTCTATATGCATGAAAAGTTATTCAATAGAGAGCATGATCAGACTGCTCTATTAGTTTTCAAAACGCTCATAGAGAAAACGTCAAGTAACCGTCTAGAACTTCTAAATAAATAACAATTAACATATGCGTTAATTTTCCATAAAACAAAATAAACGCCAAATACCACATTGAAAACAGACGCCACGATTAATCGACATGAATACAAAGTGTTTCGATGTAAAATAAAACATGGAAGGAATAAAACCATAAGTTTGCAAAATACGAGAAGAAAATAAATTTGATGTGTGTTTTACGCCTAGCTAGGACATTCCTTGACTTATATACTTGGGTTAACAGAACAAGTTCCTGGTACTTCTAGGTCTGAACATAGAATTTCCTGGGTATTTTGATGTGTTGCAGGTTAGCCAACTCGCCACATTACTTTTGTGTTGACCCGGCAACACACCCAAATATCTAAAGTTTTCTGCCGATGAAGCGTTAGCTGCTGTCTGTCTCAGAATTTAACGAAGCAGGAAAGTAAATATGAGAGTTTCCAGAAAATAATATTACGGAAACGGAGCAGACCGTCTGTCAAAGAAAGGTTTGAAAACAAAGAAACACTGTTCATTCTGTAGCATCCAGTCTGTTGTGATTGAAGCTGTATTTGTTGCTATTTCTGAATTTGATTTCAACGGGAAATAAAAGCGGCATGTATTAACAACGAATTTCTTTTCATAAGTAAGTGGTTCACTCACGTCGGTAAAAGTAATTTAACTTTCTTATTTCTGATTTTATTTTAAATTGACTTGTGAAACTTTGTAATTGGAAGAATTCGTATTCAATTACAGCACTAACAATGTAAACAAGTTGAACAGCAGTTCCTGGTCAAACGGCGGGGTAATGGTGGCAAATGTTTCGGTAAATATGTTACAGCAGTCCAAGATATAAACGGAGAAATTAACTTCGATATGTAACCTACAGCCAAACCTTATAAATATTCGGCATGCGCGGGCAGTATTCGAAAATCGAAATAAAAGAACATCTGTCAGACATAATGGCTTACTGCGAGTCCCACATGTAATGCTAACGGTATCTTTCAGTTAGTTTACGAGGAAATAAATGTCAATGATAATATGCAAGTCGTAATATGACATGGATTACAACATCTGTGTAGATTTCACCACTGTAATTCTCAAAACGAATTGTGAATATATCATCGCGTTTATTAAAACATGTTATCTTTACGATGCAGGTACTGAGTAGACTCAAGCACAATTTTGTAATATATTTTTTATCCTTCCTGTAATTATATTGCTGCAAGTCAAATTAAAAAATACCAACTTAACCATGGACAAGTATTTTACAGTCGAACTAAACAATGGATAAGTATTCAACAGTCGAACTAAACAATGGATATGTATTCAACAGTTGCACTAAACAATGGATAAGTATTCAACAGTCAAACTGAAGAATGGACAAGTATTCAGCATTCGAACTAAACCATGGACAAGTATTCAGCATTCGAACTAAACCATGGACACGTATTCAACAGTTGAACTAAAGAATGGACATGTATTCAACAGTCGAACTAAACAATGGATAAGTATTGTACAGTCAAACTAAACAATAACTAAGTATTTTACAGTCGAACTTAACAATGACTAAATAGTTTACAGTCGAACTAAGCCATGGACAAGTATTCAACAGTCGAACTAAACAATGGACAATTATTTTACAGTCGAATTTAACAAAGGATAAGTAGTTTATAGTCGAACTAAACCATGGACAAGTATTCAAGAGTCTAACTAAACAATGGATAAGTAGTTTACAGTCGAACTAAACCATGGACAAGTATTCAACAGTCGAACTAAACCATGAACAAGTATTCAACCGTCGAATTAGCAATGGATAAGTATTTCACAGTCGAACTAAACCATGGAAAAGTATTCAACAGTCGAACTAAAACATGGACAAGTATTTAACAGTTGAACGAATTAAACCATTGACAAGTATTTCGCAGTAAAACAAAACAATGGACAATAATTAGCATTCTAACTTAACCATGGGCAAGTATTTAACAGTCAAACTAAACCATGGACAAATATTTAACAGTCTGACTAAACCATGGACAAGTATTCAACAGTCGAACGAAACCATGGACAAGCATTTAACAGTCGAACTAAACCATTGACACGTATGCAACAGTCGAACTAAACCATGGACAAATATTCAACAGTCAAAGTAAACCATGGACAAGTATTCAACAGTCGAAGTAAACCGTTGACAAGTATTCAGCAGTCGAACAACGGAACCGATCCTTCGGACGTTTAAAAAACTAGTGTAAACGTTCAAAGTACATACAATGGATTTGGATGGAACTGATGCAGTTTCGACCAGTGCTTTGAACTTTACGCCGTTTACAACAATGTTATATTACGACGGACAGTTCATGTATCCATGTGCTTTTCACATCAGCACTCCATGAAGTAATATTTCCAAAGCAACTGGATGCTGTTCCATGCATACTGTTAGAAAATCGGTTGGAGACGAATGACACTTGTATCATTGACTTTTGTCAAATGCAGAAATTAATATTGATAGAACTAGGGTTCTAACGATCAAACAAAGTATTGACAGATTGCACCGCTGCTGATTAAGCTACCGGAGCCCGGCTATAAGGTTGTGACTGGCAGGATAACGAACAAACCAAGTCTTGACAGGTTGCACCGCTGCTGATTAAGCTACCAGAGCCCGGCTATAAGGTTGTGAATGGCAGGATCACGCTCAAACAAAGTATTGACAGATTGAGCCGCTATTGATTAGGCTACCAGAGCCCGGCTATAAGGTTGTGAATGGCAGGATCACGCACAAACAAAGTATTGACAGATTGAGCCGCTATTGATTATGCTACCAGAGCCCGGCTATAAGGTTGTGAATGGCAGGGTCACGCACAAACAAAGTATTGACAGATTGAGCCGCTATTTATTAGGCTACCAGAGCCCGGCTATAAGGTTGTTTGAATGACAGGATAACGATCACAACTATTTTCCAATTGAGCTCAGCGGAGGCGGTGACTCAATGCCGGTTTTTATCATAATTAGTTCTTGTTTTTTTAGTCTCTAAATGAAGAATAACCTTTTTACAATAATGCCTTGGAGATACGGGAAGAAAACAAATTCGCAAATGTTTTGTATCCTTGATTAATCATTCAGTTTTGATAGTTATAGTTTCTTTTGATTTAGCTTTTTTAAACTGCACGTTACTTACTCTGTGTGCATGTGTACGTATAAACCGTGGGTTTTTTACACATGCTATGTTGATTGGAGAATAACGCCGTTGTATACATATCGCCGTTTAAATAAACATATTATTTTACCCATGATATAATTTTTTGATCTTCAAACGCATTTGTCGTCACTAGTTATAATTAAAAAACAATGTTACGGCATTTCTAAAATATATTCACAAAAGCTCGTTTATCTTACTTCTTCAGACTTGTATGTAACCGATTTGAAGAAAGTGCATCTCTTACTTCTAAAAGAGATACGCTGAATATCTCAACGCCGTTTTGTTTTTCCTCCAAATGTAACAAGTCCTTTCTTGAATCTCCATCAATAGCCTTATACTAGCAGAAATGCTCCTTTTCGTACGGTTTAATAAATGTGACCAGCGCATCCACACAGTTTACCAATTAGTCAATTAGTCGTTTCAATATAGTTCGTCAAAACAGTGTCCGTGTGGATTCGCATGCAGATGTTCGTCCTTACGGCTTATACTTATGTTATTACAGTGGCTTTCCTAGACTATGGGTAAAAGGGATAATCTGTATAAAATTTGACACAATTATGTCATTATACCAATACTGTTATACGTTGTAGGCTGTTATTTACCATAGATCCATGATGGGGACAGTATATAACATAATGTTGTCTTATAATACAAATAAATGGTCTTTCTTTTACAAACTTGATTTATAATCCATCTTAATACGAATCATCGGGGATATAAACGATATCCTCTTATGATTTAACAATATGTTACGTATTCATGACATTTTTCCTTCTTGTTCTGAATATTGTTAACAATGTATTATCCTAATGTAAAGTAACTTTGATAATTTTAAAGCTGTTTCTTCTACTTTTAAGGGGCTCGGTGCCAATAAATATTATGTGCGTCGACATTTCCACGACAAATTGAAGTTCGTTGACAAAAGTGCTTTTGCCTTCTGGCTGATTATCGAAACTTCTTACTTCCAATTTTGAATGAGACCTAATTATTTCCAATTTCTTGACCAATTTTGGTGAAAGCAACTTAAGTTTTCTGGCAGCATTAACGGAAACAAAATTATCGTTGACCTCGTATAGACAGCTCAGTAGTTGTATTATGTTATGCTATATTGGGTCTAGCTTAAATTATCTACTAAAACTACATGTATCTTAGCTTATTTCGGATTATTGAAGTGTGTCCCTCAAACACCGATCCTTTTGTTGAAATAGTTTCCTTGTTTGTAATGTATGACAATATGCATGTACTTTTATATGAAATAAGTTATGTTTATGTCATGAAATAAAACCGTATTGTGTTTCAGACAAATCACATTAAACAAGTAATGGTAAAGGGTCATACTGAGAACGGTTTTGGAAGGTAGCCGACATCGTTTTTTATAAAATATTGACGAAATGATTAATGTTTTCCACACATGTTTAACGTCAGATACACAGAACAATTACATATAATGAGTGGCTGACATACCTCATTTGCCGTTAGTGTTAAAGTGTTTAAGACTGCTACAATAATTGACAAGGAAAATGTAAGAACCGTCACTTTCTTACCAGTATAACAGGCCTATTCCAATTAAATATAACGAGTAAGACGTAGTAATGCCGAAACTGGAGGTTTTTGTGAGAAAGGAAAGGACATCAATACATAATTGCCCTGTGAAATGCTAAGAAGGCAACGCTTGCCAGTTTGACGCTTTGATAACATGATACTTTATGTACGTAAATTAGGATATTACTCAGAACGCTTGATGCATTGTGTCTCGGTAACTTTTGAGATTTGGTACAGAGCAAGGTTCAACAAATTAAGATTAGGATCTACCTAAGTATCCGTACAATTTGACTCAAGATTATTTGTGATTAATAAACTATTCTGGAATGTATTTGTGACATTTTGGTGAATAGTAAATCAACGCATGTTATTTCGTTTATGATGTAACCGTCTAGACAGGAACCTGGTCACTCCATTTCACAAACAAATCAAGAATACATCGTTAGTATCGTTTAAGGTTTGGTGTGTTCACAGGCTCATACTAAAGTTTTATATTAAAGTGAGGTCATCTCGGTTTCGTAGTGGTAGGTTTTCCGCCTCGATATGGGAGGTCGCGGGGTCGACGCGGGTCACGGCCAGTTAATACAAAAGACTATGCAAATGGTTGCTTCCCTCCATGTTGTCCAGATTACCAAGTTGATGCTATGTCAGGAAATACTTTTTTTTCAGAAACCGCCGTAATATAACTGGAGAAATGTTGAAAGCGGCGTTAAATGCAATACAAATAAACAAGCCAATTCGAAGAGGATGGTTAATTCCGATTGGGGATATCTTTGATGTATCTTATAACCAATTAGAATATAGACAAGTAATCATGACAGCTTACGAAAGTCTGAAGTAATGAGAGTGTTTATAATGTAGAGCATCATGTAGTTAACTTGTAGGAACGTCTGTTATCCGTGTTATCCTTTTTCCACAAGCACTAAGTCTGTGTCAGACAAATTTGAAAACACATTGGAAAGGTAATTATTGAGTAAAGTTGAATGCATTGCTGTAAAAGGATATATCATCCTTCCTTACCTGAAATAAATTATTTTGTCACATTGTTTTCAAAATCTTCCTCTAAAGAGAGGTATACAATGCGTTTGTGTGAGGGAAAGGGTAAACCTATTAATATGCACCTTTGAATTCCACAACTTGTACATTGACAATACACCTAATATTTGCGCATTGTGCTAAAACTTATTCTTCTTCCGACTTGCAGTCTATTATAACTTAAGAATATTTATCAATAAAGACGAGTTGGTGCAATCCAAATAAGAATTTTAACTTTCATAGGAAATCATAGATTAGTGACCTTGACACTTGAGCAATGCATATCATATTGGATTTATTGGGGTTTACCCCGTTTTCAACAAACCAGAATAATGCTGAGAAATATACATTTTCAAAGGGAAATCAACTTTGATCAAAGCAAGCTGGGATCGAATCGGAAGACCCGGATTCAAATTTCCCACGCTAACCACTCGACGAGAGAGGATTGCTCTGAATATCAGCCATGATGAACATGTAAGTGACGTAACAGCTAATGAAAAGTACTGACCTGGTACTGTGGATTACATAATTACTAATGCAACACCGCGTTCGATTACCAAAACAATAACGACTGAATGCTCACAGTCTATTTACAGTATATTTACTCCATGTTTCATACAATGTCAGTTTGTGCATATATTTTGGTAATGTGAACATTTATGAAGGAGAACGTCCTCCAATCATTTTAATTGTGTTCATATACGGATATTTTCAAATCATACAACTGTAATATTTCAGACCGGGAAATCAGTAGCATAACAGGAAATATTATGTTGCAGTAAGATACCTGACTTTATATTGTAGTAAGAACCGCGTGACATACTTTATATTATTCTACTGAACCTCGTGGAATACTGATTTCGCGAGTCCGAATATCGAGAAAGATGTCAATTGTGCCATGCTCCGAGTAGACAAAACAAACAAAGCCACGCATCTCTACTGTAAGGTTATTTTCCTGCTATTATATACATAGTAAACTCTTTAAGACAGAATAAAGAAAACACGTTCAAGATATTCATAAGACAATACATATATAGAATGAAATTCATGAAATTGTAATTGCCGTCCCAGCATCATTTTGAATGACAAAAATCATATTTCAATTGCGTCACATCATATTCAAGTGACGTTCCATGCGTGAAAGTGTGCCAGAAAATTTGTATGAAATAAATATCTATATTTGCATATATTCTACACAAATCAATTGAATAAACTATGCCTTTTTACTGCAGGTTTCATATTATATTGGTGCGCACATTTCAGCGGGATATTCAAAAGAATTTACGGAGGAATACGGCATCCAATCTTTCTCATCATGACCACATTATTCTACCTAAACAGCATAGCCAATCCAATACTATTTTTCATCTATCATCGCAGACAAACACTTAGTTCTACGAGTTCTTACTCTAGTCATTGTGTACGCAAGGTAGTCAACTCCCTGCATGATCACCACTCTTTAGGTTATCGGACATGAAAGATGTATACGTGTAATGTTCGAATTGATGTTTTATATAGATAAAATATGAGCACCTGACCTTTACCTTTAGCTGATTATAATTAAGGATTGATAAAATATAAAGATCTGTTAGAGCAAAGGTTCAAAATATATCCAGAAGAAAGACCAAGATTACACACATATCTGTTTTTAATAAAGCTTTGGGTACACATCACATGCTTCGGAAATGTCATGTTTCGAAAGTCGAGGTGTATTTGTAGAGCCTTCAGTACCGCAACGGATGTGTAGTGGTCGTGAGTTCGCCTGAAGTGCGGGACGTGGCGGGTCTGATCCCAGGTCGGTTTATTCTAAAGTCTGTTGAAGTGGCATAAGTGGCTTCCTGTTCTTGACGTGCAGGATTATGGGATAACTATTGACTCGCTGTTGTCAGAATAACTTACTAGGAAACGCCGTGATACAAGTGTGGAAAGCAACGCAAAACACTATACCAATATCAAGAACTAGAGAGGTAAGCGAGTGATAATTAGATATTTAGAAAAAGAAAAGACGTTTTCATAAAAAGCTTACTATATTATCGCACAAGAAAGACGAATGTTGAAAATACGTGTTCATATACATGGCTGATTATATTTCATAGCGTGTTGAATAAACATCGATGATAATTATTTATCAGTTATGTTTAAAAAGAAAAAGATTTTGGTTGCATTCTTAAAAGCGTCATTCTTAATATAAATCATAGATACATGTATGTGTACACTAAACGTTTTTAATCTTTAGTATATAGAAGCACATGTACTCAAAGTTCCTGTTTACATGAATCATAACAACAGATTGAGGTTGGAATCATGTTGTATTGTATTGTGTATATTAATGCCATTAATTTCCAGCTTTATTTTTATTATTCAGCGAATTTAAATGGTGCTAACTTAACCTTGAGATGAATACTGTGCTGCTGCCTATTAAATACATCTATAAACATTTTAAGTTCCCCATAATTAAATCCTCGGTAGATTAGGTTTATAATCGACTCTCTTCTATTACATCATTTATGAGAAATACTTACGATCATCTATGAAACATATATCTAATGAATGCCTTTCTGGTCCGAATAAATTACATCCTATTTGGAATAAAATAGAACATCAGCTTTAATTTGCTGTTTTTCAACATCAAATTCGGATAAGGAGTCACACATTTAGAAAAGCATTATCGTGGGGCCGAAGTTTATGGCTTTATTTGATTATTCTGCCCGGGGAAATCACTTTACCTTGAAGAACTATCTCATATCGGTCGCGAAATCTTTGATGGCGAATTTACTGAGTGGCGAAACATGCAGTTTCAAAGAAGAGTTGTTTCCCCTAATGAAAAAGCCGCCATTTAAAATACATTTCTTCGCCTCGATCCGCATCTTTCGCAGGTTAGTAATTAGTTTTTGTTTAACTAACATACATGTTATATGGCTATGGCTTGGCACATTACGAAATATCTTAGCTTATATATATATATATATATATCATGTGTTAGCAGGTTGAAATCGTTTCACCTAAAATACACAAAGGACCAATGTAGATCATATGTGATTTAACTCTTTCAGTTGACATCCTGTCAACCGTTGTTGAAATTACACCAAATACATCCGCGGTCATGCTGGTCTTCTGCCAAATAGTCCCTAAAAACATTTGTTTGCGTAGAGATGAATGTATACGTTACCAGAATGCATTGAATCTATGACATTAAATTTGAATTCATTGTAAATATGTATAGGATGCACTGGAAATGGTTTATTTTGATCATCTTTAGTAATTTTTACCTTGTTTGTAGTGAAAATATAAAATATGAAATACCGGTATTGTCCGAGCAAAATTGACTGTAACCAATTCTTGTTTGCCCAATAAATTAACCCCCCCCCCCCCCCCCTTTCCTCCCATTATCTTTGGAGGTCCAATAACACCAAATACACCAAATACATCCACAGTCAATGCTGATCTTTAGACAAATAGTCACCCAAAAGTTGTTTGCGTAGAAATTAGTTTGAATTCATTGTAAAATGTGTATATAATGTACTGTAAATGGTTAATTCAAATATGTTCACCTTGTTTAAAAGTGAAAGTAGAAAGGTTTGGTCCAAAATGACAGTAACCATTTTCACCTGGTGAATTCTTTTTTGCATAATGCTTGAACCCACATTTTCTGTGGATTGTTTTAAAGATAAGAGGAATCTCTGTTCAATGATCCGTGGTGTTCTGCATGAGAAACACTTAGAAATTGTGACAATTAAGAGCTGAAACAGGTCATGCAGGGAAACAAAGAAGGAATTCATTTGATAAATTATAACATGGATTATTCTACGGCTTAGAGGTTACTCTTCAAGTATATATGGTGTTCCACATGATAAAGAATTAGAAAGTGTGACAATTTAGGGCTGAAATGGGTCGATTAACATGGAAACAAAGAAGCAATTAATTTAATGTAATGTAACCTAAATTGCATTATACTGAACGAAGTTAAAAGTCAATAGTGTGTCAGCTGCAAATATTAAAGCATTCTAGGGTGCTTTAAGGGGTGGGATACAGCAAATTACTTGAACAATTATGCAAGCGGGTGCCTGGAGTTGAATTGCCACATTTAGTTTATTTCCATAAACATCATGTTTTCAAGCTATTTAAACTTTCTCTTTGATTGTTTAATGACCCAAGACAGGCATACACATAAAGTTTGGTATTTTTTTTAAAACAGTCAAACCTAAATAAATTATGTGTTGCTTTTTTTGTTTTCTTGAACCAAGTATGATGCGCGGGTGAAGAAAACTTTCCAATCTCAAGCTGCCGCTCCCCCCCCCCCCCCATTTTATTTTTGGTAAGCGGTAACTCTTTTCAATGATATATGGTGTTCTACATGAGACACGCTTAATGAGTGTGACAGTGAGGGCTGAAACTGGTCGATTTGCATGGAACCAAAAAAGGAATTTATTTTGTTATTGTAACCTTATCAGTTTTATTTGAGGTCATATAAGGCAAAATACAACCGCGATTATGCTGATAATCTCTGCATAGTTGACCTAATGTTTGCTTTTGTTCAGTCAAATTGCTTGAACATTGAATAAATTGGGTGCCTTGAGTGGAATTAATGTTCATTGGGGATTCAGCCATAAGTTAATAGCCTTTTTATCATTTTGCCATAACAAATTATGTTTTTCAAACTATTAAACTTGTATTTTTATTTTTTAATGGCACAAAACAGTCCTTTTCGTGAAAATTTGTCATTTCTTTAGGTCACAATAATTTCCTTCTTTGATTTTAATCAAACAGTTTCAGCCCTCAACTGTCACACTTTTTAAGAAAAGCTCATGTGGAACACCCTATATCATTGAAAAGCGTTACCTCTTAGCTTTTAATAATCCAAAGAAATTAGCGGTCATGCATTTTGTAAGACAGATGTTTTCCACTTTTAGGGCCGAGCCCCATTAGCTCAGTCGGTAGCGACGAGGGCTGTCAATCCAGGGGTCGTGAGTTCGAATCCCGGCTCGG
>JAUELF010151123.1:0-14936 GCA_031471495.1 Clinocardium nuttallii | reverse complement strand
TATGTTCAAGACATTTAAATTTGTTTCTTTCTAATAATAATTCATCCTTCCATGTCATTTCTGAAAAGCTATTAAAACTAGAAGTCGCGCGCCGACTAATAAGTCGTTAGGCGGTATTTTGTCGTAACATTTATCTGAACGAGCTGTAGGCTTAGCTCTTTGCAGGCTAGCCGCAGATTTATTTCGTCTGACGTTGATGTCCAATGCCGATATTGACACTAACAAATTATAGTTCAGCAAAAATGTGGAAGAACAATTATATTTATCAAAATTTTGTAGACGAAACGAAATAACTGAATAAATCGTTCATAGTTAATGTTCGCAGTGACCAACAGCTTACATAGTCGTTAAGATGTATTAATATTGACCTTACACAGTGGTGTTGTAAGATTGTTATTAGTTTTATCTAACAGTTATCTGAACAATCTGTATGGTACCTAACTGGTAGGGTGAACACCTTCAACTAACAGGTCAATCTGTATGGAACCTAACTGGTAGGGTGAACACCTAAAACTAACAGGTCAATCTGTATGGAACCTAACTGGTATGGTGAACACCTAAAACTAACAGGTCAATCTGTATGGAATCTAACTTTTAGGGTGAACACCTACAACTAACAGGCCAATCTGAATGCTGCCTGTTAACTCTGCAGCAGACGTCAAATCCAAAATATAGAAAATCTCTAAAAAATCATAGTATGAGTATTGAATGGAATTGAGATCACTGTGACAAATGTTATCAAAGTACTGAAGTACTTAAATGCGGGGGTGTAGCAAACAATGGAGCGTTTAATCAACTAGATACATGGGGGCAACATGTGGACTTCATTATTTGTAAAAAGCATATAAATACAGACTTTTGAGCTCTTAGTGACCTTGAACATTGACAGCCATGTGTTTTAAATGTGATACACATTATCAGTATAGTGCCACGGTCATTGTTGAGTGCCCATGGGCAAGACACATTTCCTAGCCTAGTACTGGTTTGTTTACCCAGGGATCATAAATAAGTGAACTTTAGCCGTGATATAACTGAAATAATGTTGAAAGTGGCGTAAAATCCTATATATATAATAATCATTAAAGTGAACATTTCTACTCTTTGTGTAAAAATACAACAAACGCTATACTAGGGATTGAAGCGAACACTTCTACCCGTTGTGTAAAAATACAACAAACGCTATGACTAGGGGTTTTGTCAAACAAACATTGGGTTCAATATAAATTTACATTTTGTTGTTTTTGCACAAGCAAATGTTTATACTTTTATATATAATTTAGATACTTTGTGTTATATTTTATACTTAAAGTTCTAAATTATGTATACAACTTCATGGATTAAAACGTTACATTGTGTAAGTTTACTTTGTATAATGTGCATACTGTTTAGCTTGTTGTAAAACGTATTTAACTGATCCCTGACAATCAAGACAAATTGACCATTTTGAAATAAACAGAGGGCAGCACAAACATTTTACAAATTTTCAGTTCCGGTAAGCTGGGCATGACACTATACGGGGGTATTCAGCATAGCTGAATCCCACGCATAAAAAATGCTCATAATGAGCATTAATCTCTATTTTCAACTATGATTTCAAAGATCGTCTGCTTCAGAGGCGTTAGAAAGTGTCTACATGAGGATAAGGGTTAAAATGTGCATTTTTCTTGAATATTGAACAAACTATTTGTTTTAAAACATTACGAGAAAAAGAAGGAATTTCTAGTCTGAGCAATTTCTCCGTTGTTATCAATGTTTTCAATAGTCAAGGAAGGTATTAAGCTCCGCATTCACTATAATACAGAATATTTTTGTAAATCAAACAAATACAATTATATGTGTGATTATTGACAGGACGACGTCATGATGAAGATTGCCATCGGCGTGGCCTGCTGTGTTGCTGTTATAACAGCATTCCCAATGTACGGACCAAAGACTCGACCGATCTTCCCACAACCGCTTAAAATAAGTAAAGGTAAGTTCGAATCTCCACATACCCAAATAGTTATATCATTCTACAAAATATGTAGGGTTAATAGGCTCATTTTTTCTCACAAAGTCGGAATGTTTAATTTTTCCACGCCATGTATCTGGCCGGGTTTTTAACCTTTCCCACCTGTATAAGCATTTTGACGCAATACCAGCCGACGACTTTTCATGATGAACAATTTCTCCTTTGGCCACAATGTTTTCAACTTCATTTAACAATTAAGCTATCTTTTGTGGAGATTTATTTAGGTTTTTGTCAATATTTCTTTCCAAGTCGTCTGCTGCAGATTTGTTTTATGTGGGTAAAGGTTAAGGAACGGTTTACTTTTGCACAATTAAATATATTTAATCGATATTCAATAATAGTTAGGTTCGAACCCTGACACGTGAATATTCAGATTTTATTCTTTAACTTAATTTACAATTAACATTTTTAACAAGAGAAGGAATACTTTTGTATTGGTGTTCTAACTATTGTGAAATGTTCTAACCCTGACCAGGTCAATATATTTGGTGATACGCAGTTGTCTCCCTGATGTAGCTACAGTGGAAATAACATCAGATTATGTTTAAGTAAAATACTCAAGTGTGAATTGAGCATGTATTTCTGATTGGTATGTTCATGTCAATAAGTATAACTAATATTGATCTCTGTACCTTCAGGATTTGGTGGTGCTTTTTGTCCCACCCACGGAAGTTTTGATGGAGGACACCATATGGGGTTTGATGCTAGTATCCATGGCGACAGATTTAACCCACTTGGATTGGTTGGTTACTATGGACAGTATAAGAAGTAAGTTGTTTATTCTGTCTGGTGTAGTAGTTCGAATGCAATACATTGAGCAGTTACATTACTGTAAGACTAAACGGTGTTTTATATCCAAAGGTATATGCGCTGTGACCAGCGAGCAAATTAACATAATGGACTCTGCGTAATGTATTGATCCAGATCAGCCTGCGCAGTTCGAACAGGCTAATCCGGGCCGACACATTCCGTCTAAGGCGATAGAGGTATATAGTAATGACTCATAGGAGACGGAAAATGTCTGTCCGGGTAAGCCTGCGGAGTCCACAATGTAGTTTGCTCGTGGAACGGCTCATGTATAACTGTATCATGCCATGGTGTTAAAAGAACGTATAATGAATAAATGTCTTACTTTGTCAGACGAACATTGTCCTTGTTGCATCAGGCCTTAGGTATTATAAAGCCACATTGGCGTCAAATTGGTTGGAATTTAATTATGTTAGTTATATCATGCTATATGTTAGATGTGAATGAATGTAAATTGTTTTATGGCGCATCGACAACTAAGGTCATTTAGCGCGCAATTAAATTTAATTATTCATGATCCCTGGATAAACAAACCAGAACTAGGCTAGAAAAATGGGCATTGCCCAAGGGCACTCCACCATGACCGTAGTGCCGCGACTGGGGATCGAACCCGGGTAACACCCGGTTTCGAAATCCCCGACGCTAACCACTCGACCACAGCGGATTCCATATGTTAGCTGTAGGCTGTAAATGTTCATGCATAACTGTGCAAAGCCAAATAGTTCCTATTTTACTGTTCTGGCTGATGCGATTGAACTAAAGTTGTTTAGCATTAATACATCCAATATGCCATAATACCAACGAACATATATATACAATAAGACTTTACCGTTTCTATCTTACACCATTATTTCTGCCAGTTTGTTCACTGCAATTTGTATTAGTTTGGGCGAAAGCTATAAAGAATGAGCCGTCTCGCGAGAAAACCAACATTGTGAACTCTGCGCAAAATATCGACCCAGATCAGCCTAAGCAAGCCGCAAAGGTTAACCCGGACAGACACTTTTCGCCTCATGTGGATTTTCTGTTTCAGGAATCATTAATCTATACCTCTATCGCTTGATACGGAATGTGTCAGCCCGGATCAGTCTGCGCGAATTTTCAAGTTAATATACTGGTCGCAAATGCACTAAGGTCTTTTTACTGCTAATATACAACTAAATTATCTTTTCATCTATATTAACAGTATCAACGACAATGTCGGCATAATTCCGTCCGCTGGACGCCAAGGTGTAAGAAGTTTCGGGGGTTCAAACAACGACTTCAACAACGATCGCTTCGACAACAACCGAGGATTCGACAACTTCGACGACAACAACAGAGGATTCGACAACTTCGACGACAACAATAGAGGATTCGACAACTTTGATAACAATAGAGGATTCGACAACTTTGATAACAATAGAGGATTCGACAACTTTGATAACATTAGAGGATTCGACAACTTTGACAACGGAATTCTGGGTAACGATGACATTCGCATAAGACAGACTGGTCCAGTTCTTCGAGGAGCTTTTCCAGCAGGACCAATTCAAACAGACGCTTTCCCAAGAGTTCGCATTGGAAATCCTGGCAGAAGCTTGAACAACGAATTCAATGATTTTAATAATGGACCCCTGGACAACTTCGACAATAACGGGTTCAACAATGATATTGGTTTCATGCAGGATCAAATTAGCCACAAGAAATAATTGCAGAAACTTAATGTATTCTATTCTTGAGGAAGCAATGCTTTTTGATCGGTTTAAGTCTTTCCGTTTTACAGACGATGTTTTACGCCTGAGCAACCGGCGACTTTGAAAAAACATTGTGAACATGGGGGAGTTTTATTAAGGACGAACAATTTCTCAATTTCTCCTCAATGTTTTTCACATATTATAATCATATATATATATTTAATTCAAACTTGTCAAATGTAACACCTATTTGATTGTGCGTTTGTTTTTTAGGCAAACTGGTTTTAGAATACTATTTCAGGTAAACTTTTATAACATTTTATTGACGCCTTGTTGCAATTGGAATTGAACCACCACAAAGCTTGCCAACATCGTATGTTGAAATGAGAAGGGTATATTTATATTGAGAGTTTCAACTTCTGTGACTTTATTGCTTTAATAATAATGCACATATGTGCACTTTTTTACGCTAACCTTTAATGTTTGTTCAACCAAGCAGAAATTCTGTCAAGCAAATGACAATGTCACAGGATTGAAATTCTGTCAAGCAAATGAAATGTCACAGGATTGAAATTCTGTCAAATAAATAACAATGATACAGGATTGAAATTTTGTCAAGCAAATGACAATGTCATCGGATTGAAATTCAGTCAAGCAAATGACAAAGTCACAGGATTGAAATTCTGTCAAGCAAATGAAAAATGTCACAGGATTGAAATTCTCTTTATACATATAATTATTTATTATGTGTGATTGAATCTCGATGCATGAATGTGTACATTACAAAATAAAAATTGAAAATATTTATTGGAGTCTTGCTTTGTTATTGTTTCTTAAACACGAGGTGTTATATAGAATAATTAGGATTATGGCGAAACATTAAGATCTTGGAATGCTGTTATGTTGAATTCGTAGACTATATGAAACACATGTGTAATTACATACTGTTGTTATATGAGCCGTCTCTCGAGAAAACCAACAATGTGGACTCTGTGTAACATGTCGATCCGGATCAGCCTTTGCATACCGCGCAGGTTTACCCGGATAGACACGTTTCGCCTCTTGTGGATTTTATGTTTCAGCAATCATTCCTCTATACCTCTATCCCCCTCAGGCAGAATATGTCGGCTCGGATAAGTCTGCGCGGTAGCGCAGTCTGATCTCGGTCGATACATTACGCAGATGCCATAATGTTGTTTTCTCGCTGAACGGCTCATATCTAGTTATCACTTGTTTGCATAATGTTGTTTAACCATTTCCAACTTACAACAAATATGCAACAGACAACTTTGACCACATTTTGGCAAACTACGAATTATTCGAAAGAAGAATAATTGAATAGGATTGAAAAACAGTTGTGACAAAAGGTGAAAAGTCTCATTATTTTCGAATAATGTTTTCAGAGAGTCTGCACGTGGGAAAGGGTTTATCTGTGTTGCAGGACATCGTTCTTATTGGAGATAGGTAGAACCAATGCGACCACCATTGCCAGTGATTCCCTTAAACATAGATATAATAACGGTCGCATTGGAAAGACGTTCTGCTACATGGCAATATGAGCCGTCTCGCGAAAACAACAACATTGTTGAAATGTGGTAAATGTTAATGTCTTAGTGGCAAACAATGCAGATTTCAGGAGAGACAACTCGTCTTACCGTAATCTACTTTATTTGCAAACGCATTTAATTGCCTTTGTCAGTGAAAGGGTTAAGTATAAATTAATAAATAAATGTAAATTCCAGCGTCACAGTTATTTAAAGATAATGAGCCCCTTTAAATAATATTGTTTACTTTTCATAGAAACTAGTTCGTGTAAACATCTTTATAAAATGTAATATAAAACATAAAAATAACCAACAGTTTGGACATGCAGGTTAACCCGGACAGACACGTTTCGCCTCCTGCGGATTTACTGTTTCAGGAATCATTACTCTATATATACCTCTATTCACTTGAGACGGAATGTGTCGGCCCGGATTAACCTGCGCGAACTGCGCATACTGATCTGGGTCGATACGTTACGCAGTCCATATTGTTGGTTTTCTCGTGGGACGGCTCATATATAAATCGACTTGGTATTAATGATATTTTCATCGAACATAGCCAAGTGTTTCTATATCACTTTAAGACTACATTGTCATTGAATCAATAATATCACGCCAACATCATATTGTATCACAACCGGCCGATTTTCGCTAATTGTCTGTGCGTAATGAGTAAAATGCTTTCGTGGAAAAGACAGAAATATCATCGTTATTATTTTTACTTTGTATTATTATTATTATTAAGAAGGTACGTTTTGTCTTGCATTAATTAAATCATTTTGGAAAGTCTGAAACATTATCTTGACAAGTGGTTTATTCGTGTTCCCTCCTTTGGAAGGTATCTAATTCTGCCGTGTAAACTTAGATAGCCCCTCTCTCAGGAAGTCGCCATAAACGTGACTGGTGGTATGTAGAGCCCTGAAAAAAACATAGTTTATGTTTATTTGTTTGGTTTACTGGGGGGTGGGGGATAGAGGTATAGCGTTATGATTCCTGAAACAGAAAATCTACAGGAGGCGAAAAGTGTTTATTCGTGTAAGCCTGGCGGCATGCTTGTGTTTTACGGTCAAGTGATCTACTTTTTATATACGACACCCACCGGGAATTTTTACAGTCTTTCAGTTTTGGAATGACAAGGACAAAGTTAAGCAAGAGAACCGATTGGACGAATCCGCCAGGTACCCAGTCGAACATTCATCAGAAACTATTTTCATACACTATATCATTGGTAAATAATAAACCGTGTTTCTCGATATTTCGGATAACTTTACCAATTATATTTCAAAAAATGACAACATGAGAAAAGGCAATTCCAGGTATCATTATTATGCATTGAACTGACAATGACTGGTTGATAGATACTTATATTGCGAGATCAATATTCGGAGGGGTTTGCTGATATTTACCCGTCTGTTTCTTGTGCTACAGTCTGAAAGAATGTATTGCCCGCCATTTTGTGAACTACCGAACCATCAACCTTGGTCAGCAACATCGTCACAGGGAATTCAAAATGTTTAAGTAAACGCAATGCCACTTTGGAGAGTACAGGTTTACTGTGGGTTTTCTGTGTCAAAACCTGATCAAAATGAACACGACATGTGTGGGATTGATTTACATCTTGTAAACAACAATTATATATTTCTTAAGTTAATTATAAAAAAAAAAATATTATTATCAACAAGAACATCAATCTTTATTTATGACCCACGTCTGCTTCGGAGATGTTAAAGTTTGTTTTTAAGATTTAAATAGAGTTCAGTTCTTAAAATAAGTGATACAACAAGACTCGATAGCGAGCAGGAAATATCCAGACCAGACTGCAAGGAGGTACAACTGATAGCAAAGTTGCAAACACCTGTATTCGTGCAGCGCGGTCAAAAAAGGGTTTAAGTATGCAGAACAAAATCAGCTTTCTCAGAAGCCAGTGGAAACGTGGTAACCATCCTATGAGCCGTCCCGCGAGAAAATCAACATTATGACATCTGCGTAATGTATCGACCAGATCAGCCTGCG
Source organism: Clinocardium nuttallii (assembly GCA_031471495.1). NCBI lineage: Eukaryota > Metazoa > Mollusca > Bivalvia > Cardiida > Cardiidae > Clinocardium > Clinocardium nuttallii. Next base: position 6,885 of record JAUELF010151123.1, on the reverse strand, counting down.
CTGTCCGCGCTGACTGATCCTGACCGACAATCCGTCTCAGGGGGATAGAGGTATAAAGTAATGATTCCTGAAACAGAAAATCTATAGGAGGCAAACAGTGTATATCTTGGAAAGCCTATGCGGCATGCTTAGGCTGACTCGGGTCGATGTTGGTTTTCTCGCGAGACGTCTCAATTAGTATGACCTCACCACCCACCCATTAGGAGCCCGAAAACATATACCATTTACCTTCAGATCCTGATAGAAGCACCAATTACTGATGAAATGTTCCTGCAGCAGAGCCATTATGGGCGCACTTTGTAGGACATTCTCCCTCAAAGTGCGCCCAGAGCCTCAGCAGCTTTGGTCATCCAAGGCGCCCCAAAGAATGATCGTATGTATTAACTTGTCATTCCTCTTTGCTTGGTCGATTGATTCTGACAGATTGTAATAGGGCACCTGCATAAAAGATGGGCTTCATATATATATGTTCACGAAAGAAGATTTTCGCAGAACGTTGACAAAGAGCTTTTAAAAATTGTGATTTCGTGTGAAAAAGATTCAAAAGTGTTCACTTTAAATATATCATTAGTATTGTATCTAACCATTTCATACACTAACATCGTATATTATCCACATATCCTGATGTCTGTGAACCTATACTCGTCTCACATATGGGACCGACATGGGATTGCTTACCTTGAAAGTTAGAATTCTTAAACATATGAATACATAAATAAGAACCTTATGGGCAATCATTCCTTCGTACATATGTGAAATTAAAGTAGTTTTCTCCCTTTATAAAGAACACTGTTATCGGATTGTGTGACAAATCGAATATGAATAATTTAACAGATTTATTAAAAGCCATCCTTCCGGATTTTTAAGTATTACTGATAATAACGACAATCATGCACAAATATTCAGGAATCTTGTGACAATACCATTTTTACAAATACGTAAAAAACATTTTTTTATAAGACTCACTGAATGACATCAGAAAAAAAGCGAAGAACTCTAGCAGATTACGCGACCCAGACTGATCTGTCTCGTGATAAGTGTAACATTTTTTAAAATAACAGTTTGTAACGTTTCGTACCGGAAGTGAAACGTTGTAGTTTGTTTGGTGGATTGTCAACCATTTCTTACAATAAAATGTCATTGGACGCAGGGCTGGGTCCCTCGCTGGTCGAAAAGAACAACATTTATTAAGTGTGTGTGGTGGCATGGTATGTCATCAACAACCATTTCCATTAAGTAAAATTGCAAAAGGGAAGTTTCTCTGTTAAGTGTTAACCAACCTTTAGAAGAGTCATAGGAAAAACTTATGACGAAAGATTTTTAAGTGTCTCCCAGTTTGTTCCCCATTCCTATCCCTTGAAACGTTATCGTAATGGGAAGTTACGGAATACAATAACAACTCGTGTACGTGAGAAGCGACATACTAAGAAATGGTGCCCCAGGAAATCAACATAGGCGTAGTTATTACAAATGTAGAAAAAGGATCCGACTTCACACCAATATGTTCACACCTATTCTGATCGCGGATGTCCTTAAGGAAAGTACTCCTAGAGTACCGTGCAATAAAATAAGACTTTCTGCCATATTACCTGCTTAAAGGGAAACATTTCTAATTCGATAAGTCTGTTGGCTTCATCTAGTGGTATATCTTCGGACCATATAATGTGCGGGTTGGGCTTACGTCTCGGTAGTTGTCTGTCTTTGTTTGCTCTCCATATCGACACGGATGGGGACGTGGTTTGGAGCGACATTTCACGCATGTAACCAAGATCGGCTTGCATACCCAGTTTAGTATCAACCCATTCTAAATCTAAAAGGATCAGGAATATCCGGAAATATTTAATATTGTAAATATCTTAACGAGAAAATGATATAAGATTTCAAAAACCTGTAATTCAATGCCTACGATAACTAATACAATATCTTTTGAACGAAACTTCATGGCACATACATTTTTTGAAACGGCCAATTTACTAAATGAAATTGTGATTCCACTATATGGACGAGAACAACAGAGTAAATAAATATAATGTTCTGTATTATTATAAACTGAATACGCCTTGATGTCTACGGAAAGGACCATAGCGATGAACCAGCAGGACTCGCTTGTAAAAAGGTTGAAGAGTTAGCAAATTCAAAGAAAGCTATGTATTATATATTAATAATAATAACTAGGGCTTGCATATGCAACCGACGCATGGTGTCTTAAAATGTCACGCTCTGTGCCAGTAACATGACATTGACAGTTCAATTTACAGTAGGTATACATTCAATTGATTACTCGGACATTAAACAAAGTCGACTTGAACCGTGGATACATGGCAATCTTACTCACCAACATTCAATCGCCGATCAGTCGGGACATACATCTTGAAATATCGGATGTGTTTGAAGTCGTGCGAGATAATGAGACTACCTGTAAATTGTGCCGGTGTAAACCAAAATGGTACATTGGGTGGCTTATTCAACTGGTATTCAGCGTGGATCCTGAATATATAGAACATGTCAAGTGTTTCATTATATTCTATACTTGCCTGTGTGCTGACACTTTAAACCATTTCTCACTTGTAATTCGCATTTAACTTTTGTACAACATTGTGTCAAAAGGAGAATTTGCTCTTCATAACAAAGTTTTACTTGCCAGAATGTTTTCAAATCTTTTCATTAATCACTTAATTTATATGTTGTGTAAGTACTGGTGTGGGTAAGCCAGGAAAACATGGGTAGGTGCACTGACCGCCGTGATATGACCAAAGCTGTTAAAACGGCGTTAAACTCCAAACAAACAAACCTTCAATAGAATATACGAAGGGTGTTCTATGATAACGCAGAAGTATGGAGTATTGATAAAAAGTGGCACCTTGGATTTGAATTTAATTGTATCGTGATATACACACATACTTATCTATAATCTCCATGTAATCGATTTATAGCATCCCAATATAAGTAGAGACCAATAAGATGTGAAGTCAAACCTGTGCTAAAGACAACTGTGGAATAGAGATTCACTGTTTATAGAAACCATAATTTTAGTTTCCCAATTTCTGCGTTAATAACCCAGCAGTTAAAGAGCACCTGTAAACATTGATAATGGGTTGTCTTTGTACATAGGTTCGAGTGTAAGTAGTTATATGACATGTATGTTTGAAACGTTATTCACTCAAAAAATGTATGAATTGCACCATGTATGTCATGTGTAGGATATATTACTGCACACGTTTTGAATTACAAATTGATTATTTGAATCCTTCTTCTGTCTAAGTTATACGTCTTTTAAACAGGAACTGTCATACCTTAGGAATAGTGTGACATTTTCAATGATTGTAATAATCAGCAAGCATTGACCGTCACTTTTGGTGATGGCTTAACTAGCCCCTCTATTGGATTGAATAGGATGTTTGAAGTTCATAATAAGTTAAAAGAAATACCAGAATCGAATGGGATTTAAGCCGCCTAAACAGCAGTTGTAGACTATTGCAATACTAACCATAGGAACTGTACTTATGGGGAAATATGTAGCCGAATTTAGCATACAAATCATACGCATATCAATATTATTCATATTGTAACTTCTAAAATAGCAAACATACCCTAATCATTAAAGACTCTCCTATTGGTAGAAGTCCATCGTGTTTCAAAGTGAAAACACGGTATCCCTGTTTACGAGCCTTCCCGCGAGCAAACCAACATTGTGTTCGACTCTGCTTAAAGTATCGATCCGGATCAGCCTAAGCATGCAGCGCAGACTAATCAAGACAGACACTTTTCGCCTCCTGTGGATTTTCTGTTTCAGGAATAAATATTCTATACCTCTATCTCCCTGAGATGGAATGTGTCGGCCCGCATCAGTCTGCGTGGACTGCGTAGGCTGATCTAGATCAATATATTACACAGGGGCCATAATGTTTGTTCTCTCGCGGGACAGCTCATTTTGTGAAGCAATGTCTTTATACGTCTTTATACGTCTTTATACGTCGTGCGAGTTTTCTGTTATTTCTGTTTATTGTTAGAAACGCTAAGTAAGTGTATTTCTGAATACATTTCCCAGCTCTACAAATTGCAAATAAAAGCAAGTTTAGAAGTAAGTAAATACGTACTCTTTTTATGAAAGTGACATTTGCATAACATATAATAGAACATAATACAAATGTTTGTTGGAAAACACCCGGTCCAATTGGCCTATATGCAACTATATATAAAGGTAGTGTATATGTTCGTAAGTTTGTGTATTCTTATCAGTTTGTGGTTTATGGGGTCTACACTACATATATACATATATACACATCTATATTTAAATCTATGGTCTCGTTCGAGCAGACCGAATCTACAGTCTGTATAAGATGTAGTTATTATATCACCGAACGAAGACATTAATATTTCAGAACCGTAAAAACTAAGAACTTTAGGAGGTATGATGTACTTTTGAAAGCAACGTGCTTTAACATATATGCATGTATTGTCTATGATTATCTATAGGTGATGATTAAAATAAGATAGAATCCATGTTGTTTAAGGATTGCGACCCAAAAATTGTGAAACAGTATTTTTTTCCATGTTACTTTACCAAGGAATCTGCCGTGGCCTAGTGGTTAGCGTCCGTCGTGGATTTTGCACTTCCCGGGTTCGATCACCAATCGCGGAGCTGAGGTCATGGTGGAGTACCCTTAGGCAAGGTACATTTCCTAGCCTTGTACTGGTTTGTTTACCCAGTGATCATGAATATGTGAACTGTCGCAGTGATATAACTTATATAATGTAGAGAACGGCGTAAAACTCAACAAAACAAAACCATTGAGTCAGTTAAAAGGGGAGAATGCAATTAGGAGAGCCACTAGCGCATTGAGAAGCGCCGGGAACCCATTAAAGAGCTCCGCGCGCGCATTTAAAAGCCCAACGAGCTTATTTCGGAACGTCGCGAGCTCATATTGGAGCTCCGAGATCTTATTTAGCAGCTCCGCGCGAGCATACAATAGCTCCGAAAGCTCATTTAGGAGCTCTTTAAATATACATATACTTAATCAGAGATTTCCCTGTGATAAGCTAGGAGTATACACATGGCATGCCAACGTGGGTGTTAGTGTAGTGCAATATGCTTCGTCTGATCTTTTCCAACACATTCTTAATTCCACGTTTTAGGCAAAGATGTATCAGACCACTTTCATCTTGCATGTAAAATGGTTCTTAATAAGAATTCGTCTGATTTGATTTTAGAAATGATATCGATGCAACTAATGCCAAAGTTTCGATGGCGTGAAGATTGCAAACGTGATTTTTATAGATATTTTGGCACATTCATTTCGAAATATGAGTGATCAGTTGAAAGAAATATCAACAAATGTTGATAAAGCGACAGATACTTTAGCTTCTATACAGTATGAAGTAGGTTCTAATATGTTAGTTAAGTCATTTAAGTTTGTATCGTCTCAACCCTTTTGTTCGGACGAAGAGTGTAATGTGTACAAACACAATGAATACTTAGCATTGAAAAGCTTTCGACTGTCAGATTCAAATGAGCATTTGAGAGAGTATACGTTCAAGTTTAATAATTTTTGCCACTGTAAGCAATTAGAAAGGCAACGTACATAAAGACAAAAGTTAGTTAATTCTAGAAGAAATCTTAAATTTGCATGGTCGATACTTAAACGATCTTATAAAGTTAGAACTGTTATTAACCATATATCATATCATGAATGGATTAACTGCTTTAAGAAGTTACTTTTTGTTGAAAATAATGAACCTTTGAGTATACATGATATCGAAACTAACCTAAATGACAACTATGAATTAAATTGTCTGTTTACGAAATAGAACGCTCCATCAAAACATTGTCCAATAACAAAAGTCCGGGACATGATGGAATACAGTCAGAATTCTATAAGTATCCAATTCAGTTATGTTTACCTTTTATAATGACCCTCTTTAATAAAATACTCTCAACTGGTTTTATCCGAAAATGTTAGGGTAAAAGCATTGCAACCACGATACACAAAAGTGGCTCTTTAAATGCGGACCCGGGTATATCGCGGTATTTCAGTAATTAATACCCTATATTAAATATTTACTACTGCAATTAATTTTCGACTTTATACTTTGACAGAGGAAACAATAAAATAGACGAGTGTCAAGCTGTTTTGTGTCGAAGATATTCATCTGTTGATAACATATTCTGCTTACAATCCATAATTCAAAAATATATAACTCGGAAAGGTAGTAGATTATTATGTCTTTATTATGTTGATTTTAAATAAGTACTTGACAAAATTAATCAAGCTAAATTGTTTCATATTCTTGAGAAAATAGGATTAAGGGTAAAGTTTACGCGTCTTTAAATCGATGTACTGCAATTTGAATTGATGCATAAAATTAAATAGAACTGAAACTCGCATCACTGCTGCTTTATAAGTACGGATTGTCTCCCTTGTAATACCAGAGGCACTAGGGACGTAACAAGTACAACACTTTTTATTTTATTTATTAACGAGTTGTCTCTCTTACTAAGACACTTGTAGTTCCGGAATCTTCATAAAGGAAGACATACCGGACATTATTTGTCCCATGTTTGCAGACGACATCGCCAACTGTGATGGAACGGTAATTAAATTAGAGCAACAACTTAATATCATTGAAACTTGTTGTAATGACACTGGAATGGAAGTTAATTTAAATGAAGCTGAGATTATTGTTTTGAGATATGGAGGTTATTTAACATTAAGAAATGGTATTTCGGTGGTACATCTTTTAATGTTTTTTCTAAGTTTAATATGGGAGTTCATTTTACATCGACATGTCTTGGTCATCTACCTATTAACCCATTCCCTCATATAGACGCTTTCTGACGCCTCTGCAGCAGACAGCTTTTTGAAAACATGGTGACAAAAGAGGAAA